>JAVQJF010015609.1:0-13444 GCA_036023855.1 Gadopsis marmoratus | reverse complement strand
TATCCAGATCACCTCAGGCGACCCGTCATACAAGCCACATTCGAGGAGTGGCTTGTATGACTATTGTCACAAGAAATCATGAATTGTTTGGCAGTGAAAATGCAAAGAAAGTGGAGCAGCTGGCACAAGCTAGTTTTTTTTTAAGTATTTTAAAGTATTTTAAACGTGATTAATCATGATTAATCACAGCCTATTGTTGTGATTAACGCGATTAAATTTTTTAATCAATTGACACCACTAATAAATATATATAATATATATATATATATATATATATTTATAATGGCAGATTGTAAACACTCTCCAGGTTGCTAAAACCACCAGATTTCCACAAAAAATACGACTGTCAACCATCAAGGCAGTAATATTTTCATCTAAAAAACTGTCACAAATCCATAACATAACTGCACCTAGATCATGAAAGCTCTTGCTTCAGTGTCCCAAGCAATAATGTCAAATCAAATCTTGGAAATGGAGTCCATTAAGAATGAGCATGTAGCACTGAAGATGGAGACAAGTTTACATAAAAAAACTGAACACAAACATGGCTGTAACTATTACACTACCAAACAACAATGTTGCCAACGTTTGAAGTTTCCTTCCATTTTTAACACCAGAATCTCCCACTGAACACTATTTGTTTTGTAGAGTGCACTCCCACAGATGCAGCATACTGACATCAAAACCTAATGTTTTCCAACAGTGGGAGAAAAGACTTGAAATCCATAGATCTCTAAGACCAAACAACACAGGAAGATGAAGGGAAATAATGGGGCGCCACGTTAATAACACAAAGAACGAGGGAGCAGGAACAAATGGAGGCAGATGAAAGTGAGCTTCCCTTTGTCATTATGCAGGCTGACACCATCACCAGGTTGGAGGACAGTGCCGACTCAAAGGGGGTATTCAAATGTCCTGGCTTCCTTTGAAATGTGACCTCTGCACGCAGCGAGAAGCCGCTTTGCCACCATTTTATTCTCTCGACGTAATCTTACTCCAGTGATGAGCTAAAGGCCTCTCTCTCCACTCGAGAAAGAAAGAAAGAAAGAAAGAAAGAAGCAGGTTTGAACTTCTCTCTCAAATTCTCCCCTTTCATCTTGCACACGGTTACTTCTGTCACTTTCCCTGTGTACAACTTAGAGTAACGCTATGAATGTCTGTCTGAAAGGCCCCGAGTCTGGCAGCTATGCTGTTGCCCTCAGGTGAGGAGGGAAGGCAGTTTGTTTTGAGCATACTGACACCTTAAGAATGTAGACGTCGGCACGGTCGACGTGAGTTCAGCGCATTCGCCTTAACTGTTGGAACCCGTATGAGTGTTTGAATTCTGGGAATGAAGTTAATATCTGGGCATTTGCGCTCAAGCCTGCAACCTGGTGAAGCTATAATTAAAACTTACATTCTGAGCTTCATAATGCTTCAGGTGTTTGTCATGTAACGAACAAAGTCATCACATTCATTTGCCACAGTGCCAGTTTGCTAGCTCAGCCACCGAATGTTTGCAGTGTTTATCGGCAGTCCGGCGCCACAGTAACCATACCTCAGATGTTGTACAAAGACGTAATTGAAACATCAGCATTCTGTTCTACTGATAAGGGTGAGTTTTCAGAGTTTTGGTGTCCAGGGGTGCTACTACAGACCTGGAGCAGGATGAATACATTATTAGTAGGAGGAATGCAGTGTCAGCAAGTGGAAGTGGTCCTCAGTGGCCCAATGGCCAATCACAACTGCGCCTCTCGTTCCCTTTAAACACAGCACAACACTTTTATGGTGGGTGAGAAGAGTCCAGTTTCGCTTCTCTGAGGAGAAACTGGAGGTGCAGAGTCACAAGAAACAAATATACAGCACCCCAAATATGCTTTCAGGGACAGCCATGTCCCTTTTTGAGTTGAAGTTATATTTCAGCAGACACAGAAAGTCAATTTCTACAGTAGGCAGCCAGCTTACTAGCAGCTGAACAGGGTATCTGGGACCCATTCACCACCACTGTAAACACAGGAGTGCTCTGCACCTCCTCCTTTTCCTCCTCCCTGCATCCAGTGTCAAGAGAGCTCTCTCACCACTCTGCGAGGGAGATGCTCCGAATAAGCACACAAGAAAGTGCTCTGGCCTGAACAATGCAGTTCAGGCCAGAGTGCCCTCAGGGCTCCGGGAATGCTGGTTTATGCTCAGATTAGATGCTCAGCGTTTGTCCCATGTGCTCTGCGCCCCTGTTTTTACTGCACCTTGCTGACTAACCTTCACGAAAAAGACTTCTGCTTAGTTTTTAGCTGAGGTTCACCTGCGCCGTTAGAGAAACTGCCGGGTTGCTCTTGTTGGGAATAAACAGAAGCAGAGGTGGGTAGTATGCATGAGCAGCGATAGCCACAGTGACTGAATACACTGAGAAAACAGAGCCACTTAGAGGAATCCAAACTCTGTCAACAAGCAATGAAAAGAAAAAGTAGTAGAGGTGAGAAAAAGAAGACAGGGACTGGTGTTTTGTCAACATTAGCACCTCAATTGGACTCATTGTACGTCACTCAGAGCTGTAAGGACAAACAGGACCCAGGGCCAGCCAAAGCACAGTCAAGTCAGGATCAAACGCTTCCAAAAATGAAGAAAGGTTTCATCTCTTAAAAGTGCCTGTCGATTGCAATCTTAATTAAAAAGCCCCCTTCTCTCTTTGCCTGTCTGAGCCTGTGTCTCCTTGTGTATACATTGCTTCCTCCCTTCGTCTGTAGGAGCGACGGCTGCATTTGAGGACAAGCTGGAGTGATTGATGGCTGAGATACTGGGAAATGAATTGCTGATAAAAGCTGTGGGCAAGAAAGGTTGGAGGGAAGTGAAGTGTGTGTGTGTGTGTGTGTGTGTGTGCAGGAAACTGCAGCTCAGACACCACGAGGCAGCGACATGACGACACAAGCCAGGCATTATCTGTGGCACCACAGGTTCACACCTCTCACAAGGAAACGTTAACACACATTCTGCTCCGTCTGACATGCGCGTCTCGAAGACTGACAGGGGGATAACATGACACATCAGTCTGGTGAAATGTCACTGTAGGGTGTGACTCAAACGCACACACACACACACACACAATTCGTCCGGACATGTGGAACAAGTCCACCCACTCATGTGCCAAACTTCCACCGGGTTTCTACAAGTTGTGCAGCAAACACAGACAGGATTTTGCCTCAAATAACAGACGCACTTGTGGTTCTTCCTGTGAGCTGTCAGTAAGCGTCACTCAGGAATCGTTCAGGCTTTGCTGCTCATAAAATCGCAGATATGCGAGCGCGGGAGCTTAGCTTACTTTTGATCCAGGCCACAGTTGCATGTATTTAACCAGCAATAAAGCACCAAGGATGTTATTACCTATACCTGACAGAGCAGCTGGGGACTGTACTCCAGGAAATCAAGTTTTAATATCACTTGGAATCTCTCCGTTTTTTTTCTGTTTGAGGAAGCATTAAGTGTGTGACATGTTTAACACCCTTCAAATATGTGCCTCCGTATTTCAATCTTCTCTATTTGGACTGTAAGGATCCCATTTGTGCAGAATTGACTGAGTGCCTTGGCTAAGGCTGCCTCACGCAGATGAGAGGGAGAGCAAAGAAAGACACAGATAATAAAAAATCTGAGCCGAAGAGCAGAAATGTGTGGGCACCACTGGCAGAAATTATTTACATCCCACTTTTTTGGCACCTCTTTAAGCCATCTTTTTTGCTACGGGGGTGGTGGGAGGCAAAAAGACTACTGAGCACCTACAACTGCAGCAAAAACAAGCATCGGCACAACTTTGGATGCTGGCTAGAAAAACAGCAACGAGCCTCCAAAAACAAACACGCAATAGACATCCCGTGCCTTTTTCTGTGTCAGCCGGAGAGAGCCGCAGCCCCACACAGGCCACGGAGAGACGGGGAAACGAGCGAGAGTGATAGAATGGATAGAAAATTAGAGAAGGAGTGAGAGATAACAAGGTGTTTATGGAAGACGCCTCTCTGCTATGTTCCCCCCAGCTCACATTAGGGTAAACAGAGCGCTGAGCTGAAAGGAGCGCACAGGGAAATGCTCCACTGATAATGGCCATGATGGGAGACGATAGCAATGATGATAGCAATCACGGTAACCACAATAATCACAGCCAATTGTCTGGGGACTTTTAAAGCATCTCAGTAGAGGTGTGTGCGTGCATGTGTGTGTTTTTGTACGTGTGTGTCCATAGTATGGTGGGTGTAATGGACCCAAGAGGAGATTTGTTGCAGTAATGGCACATTGTCAACCTCCCAGGTGGAACACTGGGACTGTAGATGTTACCAGCACCTCACAAACTAGTCAGCAATACTGCAGGTGAGCAGGAGAGGACAGTCGCTAACAAACCTACGCTTTTTCGGTTTCATTAGATTCCCTCTACTTTCAAAAACTGTGAGAAGTGTTGACATGATGGAGCAAAGAAACGTTGGAGGCCTTTAAACAGTGTGACAAGAACAAGATAATATTTTGTAACCGGGGCGATATTGGCAGACATTAAAGTGTCTCGGTGCCACTACGAAATATTGATTAACTCAAAAACTGTAGTCATGTGACGTGATGCTTTCCATCTGGTGTCAGCTGGTTACATAGTTTAGTTGACGCAACTTGTCTGTTTGCAGTGAATAGATCACCAATGCTGAAGTCGGAGCGTCAACACGTCTGCAAAGTATTGCCTTTATAGACTGATAGTTTATGCTGACATGAAAGAAGCCTTGAATTATTTATGCACTTTTGTCCAAAAATGCTAAATGAAGGTATGAAAAGAACTAGAATTCTCACTTTTGTTGTTTGAAGCCAAGAAATGAATACAAGATACAATTTAACAACTGTCTTGGCTTTTGCCATGAAAACAGTTGAAATACAGCGTTCACATTATAAAGTAATATAGCAGAAATGTGCACTTGCATGTATGGGATTGACCAACACAACGCCTTGCTGGATGACGTTGCGTTTCATCAAAGGTTGCAGCAAGGTTAAACTTTTTTACCTGACGGCCCGTCTTGTTTTTGGCCATAGCCCCGCTGCATTGCCACCCCCCGCTGTGTAACCAGACTGGCTCCATTTCAATGAATGAGGATGCTGCATTTAGTTTTTTCACACTAAGCTAAAGTCGCTCTGAACGCGGCCTAAGGCTGCTCTCGTTGATGCAGGTTGTGCGATGGACAGACCCCCATCACATGAAAATGATGCTCGGCATTGACGTGCGACAAAATGCTCAGAACTGCTTTCCTTACCTTCCACTGTGCAGTCATCTATTGAGCTTGGAGCGTTTCCACTATGTACCACGCAAACATTTTTCATAGGATGTTTGAAAGTTGTTGCCAAGACTTCTTACCCCCCAATTCATACCATAAATGGGCACCAGATCCCTGGTGATGAAAACGGCAAAATGAAAAATGATAGTAATATTTTGATATTTATCTCTATGTCCTTGCCCATTTAAGGATTAACACCACAAAGAGTTCCTAAACATGATGCACACTAAACTCTCATGCATGCTTAAAGGCAGATATGTTTGCCTCTAGCAGCAGCATCATACAGCAGGAAGTTGCTCCTCTGGGAGCGCCATTCGCTCTCTGTGACTCTTTGTTGACTACCACACAAAACCATAGGCCATAAAATAATAATAAAAATATATTTCTCCTCCAATAAAGCTAATGCTGTCCTTTGAAGTGCTTTTACTGCATTACATCGATCTGAGTCACATTCACAATACCCTTCACTGTTGTTTTGAGCTCGTCTGTAGTGACATCTACATAAAAGAACATTCGGGCACATTTCTCCCCTTTCCTGTGCTTAACGGCCTCGTCCATCTTCTCCTATTTTCTAATGACCCACCAGCCATCACTAATCAATTACCGGTCAGGCCAGGGAGTATTAAAACAGGCCGCTGGTTGCTTCCAGAGAGGTAATGCGGAGGACGTGTTTCATCTGATAAGGCATCGGGCAGGCGTGTCCCTTGGTCCCGCAGAGTGTCACCAACCCCGGCATAAAAGCCCTCATCTCTCCCCCGAGGAGATAAATACCACCCCGCCCTCCTCTCTTTTCAGTCGTGATGAAAAGGCGAGACGTGAGACAGAGGCGCTCAACAGACTATGAACGGAGGGGTCAAAGTCATAGCTCTCACACCAAGAGAGGTTTTATCGCAGCAGTCAGGGCTCAGATCCCTGAGATTGATCTCCTGTGGCTACAGGTAATGGCTAAAGAGAAGTTAAACAGCTGTAGAAGACTGCTTTGGCTGCTGTGGCTGGCACCCGCTCAGCTACATGGAGTGATTTTGAAGTATATTTAAAGTGCTTAATTAGTACAGATACTCTCACGGTGTGTTCAAGCCGGTCAGTACTGTGTCTTTGTTCTGATTCAGTGGAAATTGGATCTCACTTCAAGCATGGATTTAAATTTCCAATCTAAAATGTCATGTTACATCACGAACCATTTCAATAATGAACAACCACAGCCTACAGCAAAACCCTTCAGTAAAGCCACGCTCACCTAAAAACCTGAATGCAAAGTGGCACACTTTTCACTTCATTAAAACAGCCATTTATTCTGATTTCCAAACTCATCACAGTCATCAGCACTTACAGGTTGGCTCCCAAACCAGCAGGTGTCATTACGGCTATATGTGGAGGTTTCTATCAATCACGCTCCAGCTGAAGACCAACAAGCCTTTCAGAAAGCTGTGATCTCGCACAGAATCACAACGTGTCCTACCATCCCTATGCTGATCCTCTGTTGCCCTTGAGCCCAGATCAGACCAAAACATTAGCGACGAGACAAAATCGATTTAGAACGTTTCAGGAAAAGTTGCAGCGGTGTGATCTGGCCCGCGTCAGCTCAACTCGCCTGCGACTCAGCTTGTCAAATCGCCAGCGGCTGGATTTAGAACGTAAGGTAGGTCACCTGCTCATCTCGTCAAACTCATTTTTTTATGTTTTCGCCGTTTCATCAACACTAAAAATGCAACTGCAGCAAGTAACTCACTCTCACTATCCTCGTTCATGTTTTAAGAAACAAATTATAAAAACAAATTATATCCAGCTACAAAAAACACCTGATAAGAACGGATGTACAGAGTCATTACACCGTCTCGTCTAGTCTCATTGGTGTAAACCGGCAGGTTTCAGAACGTGGTATGGTATGGCTCCTAAATATATTTCCGACCTGCTCAATGACCATGGCCCAATCACATCCCTCAGATCAAGCATGTGTCTCCTGAATGCACCGAGATTTAAAACTAAATAGGGTGGAGGTGTATTTGGAGGAGTGCAAGTGTAGGAACGCAAGCAAACCTTGTTTGCAATGTAGAAGTAAATCAGGCTTATTATAGGCCTGTTAGCAAATTTACCCTTCTTATACTCTGCTTTTGTTTTTAAGTCAGAGTGCACGATCTGTAGAGAAAATCACACATAAAGTGACACATTCTCTCAGAAGTAATTAGATGCTAGTATACTTTTCTGACATCAGTGTGGTGTGAGAAAAAGAATGACATCTCATGTTTCACCAAAAATAGAGTTCCAGCATTGTGCTTCACTAGGGAGTATAAGAACACTGCTCTGTTCTCCAACTGTTGACTCAAAAACCAGACCAGATATGAAACCAGAATATGTGTGCAAATTAAATAGGAATAACAGTGCACACATATATTATCTTTATGCGTTATTATTCCATCTCACAATGAGACTGTAAATCTCTGGCAGTGAATCCATCCGCTCATTACAATGTAGGGAGAGTGAATGGACCCATGAACCCTTTTAGTTCTGTTCTGTTAACCATCTCTTTCATCATATTTGGATTATTTATACTGTGCTTTCCTGTACAAAGAGCCTCTCTACTTTGCTCGCAAACACACAGATGCGCAGACTGACACTCCAGCACTCCCTGGTCTTTGTTTGACTTGCTAGGCATCTTCGGCAATTGTGCATTTTTTCACAGGGAGCTTGCCCTGTGCCTTTCATGAGCTCTGTGTCGCGAGCACATCTAACTCTGTTAACTTTCTTTCTGTGATGCATCCAGTCAACACTACGTTATGTTTCGCTGCAGCAAAGCCAGAGGAAAATGTCATTAGAGACAAGTTTGAAATGCATACATAGATGAGGACGCTGCAAGTCAGTGGAGCCAGTAGCAGTAATGGCTACATATTAAAGAGTTGTCATTTGAGGTGGCGGATTCCATTATGAATTCTGTTTAATGATGCTTGTCACTATAATATACTCTGTAAACATTGCTCTGGTCCAGATGTTATTTAGCCTGGCTGACTGCTTCTGTCTCTTCTCCCCTGTACTCATAAAAAGGGTTATGGGTAGTGTAGTTTGTCATGCAAACTGGCTTTTGTGTGAGCTACGGCTTTGAATTCAGAAGGCACTGTCAGGCTTTGGCAAAGTTCTCCCCAACGTTAGCTCCTTTATGCAGCGGGACGGCAAATGGGCCGGATTACGACGCTCTTTCGGAAACAGACACCACGGTGGGAAATGCCACATCCCATAAGAAACAGCAGGCTGTCGGCCAAAAGCGGCGCAAGACAATGCGGAGCAGCTCAGACACACATAAACCCGTGTGCTCACGCAAACATTTCTTGAAAGCTCAGCAAAAAACAACACGACGTTCAGCTGCCTCGTCCTAAGCGCCGCTGACACCCATTGTGGCGCGCAACCCAGGGATCACAATGCACTGAGTCAAAATCTTTATACACCTTCCTGTGAAGTTTCTATATGGCTTCTGATGCAGCCCTACTATATGTCTCCAGGAGTTAAAGGCGGCGGGAGAAAGGAGGAAGAGGAAAGACAAAAAGTGGGAGAGTGATGGTGCTGCACTGATGATGAAGTGAAGCTTTTTTGTGGTGGCTGCATTTTTCAGAGTGCTTCCTTTCATCAGCCGATGCTGATCCCTCCTTTCTTTAGAGCAGTGGAACAAGAAAACCTTTTCATCATAGGGAGGAAGGAGAGACAGAAATCCCATCATAATTATAGCTGGTCCACATGGGAATTGTCTCGCACTAAGCGCTTACAGTCTTCACTCTGTAGGCCCTAATTACTGTAGACCACATATCACATTTCCTTAATTCTCAAAATCAGGCCATTTTCTATTTTTCAAATTAATTCCATTACAAAAGGGGGGCTGCTGTCTTCGTCGGTTCAATTCAGGAAAAGGAGGAGAATCACACGGTTTCGCGTTAACGCTCACAGCCGGCCAATTAGCCTGGTGATGGCTTGTGCAGTTGAGGCATGCCCGTTTGCTTCAGCACTTTTCTGCTGGTTTGTCCCTCCCAAGAGATGACTGAGAGCAAGGACAGGACCCTTGTTTATCTGTATTTGATGAGTCCACTCCCTTAGCAGCAGGAGAAAAAAAAACCTGCTGCAGTGCAAGGACAATGAGGGAGTTCAGCATGCCTCACATTACATTTCTAGATCAAAACAAAATAATGGACTGGTTTCAGATTTCTTGCTAATATCATCATAGAAACTGCCATTTCCTGGTGAATGTTTTGTGCGGAACTTGAATCTGACATTAGTCACATCACATGGTCAGAAAGTCCAGAGAGAGAAATCCTCCATTTAGCCTCCAATCATTTTGTCCTCGCTTTGGAGTATAAATTCCCCTTCAACTCAGCTCAGCGTAGATGTTTCCCTGCTCTGACAGGTGTTTCATCTGCAATGAAAGATTGTTTCTACTATGTGTATTGTATTCTCCTTCTTCTGTGTGCTACTGGAGTGGAAATGACGCGACTGGCTGTGTGTGGAGAGGGACAGGGAGGACGGTAATTGCGTTATCTCTGTCAGAGTGTCGCCGAAACCCAAACATGTATTGCGGCATTGTTCGCATGAGCTCATGTTGCACAGCCACTGATGTAAATTATTAAAAATGACAAGAGCCTTGTTCAGTGTATGACATCAATGTTGAGGCGTTCGCAAACACAATTAGACACATGTCAGCGCGGTGTCTGCACACCAACTCACAAAACACCAGGGGAAGAAAAGATGCAGTGGATCCCATGAATCTTTGTGATGTTAATCAGCCATAAAAGTTTAACCAACATCTGTACAGCCTTCGTAAACAGTGCCATGGCAAATTTCTTTTCCTGTCACTGACAAGAGGAGACGGATGACATCATTACAGTCCCTCCATCCCGCAGTAACCCAGTTCCTCTTGACTTTGAAGGCTGTATTAGCCACAAATGGGCAAGAGAGCCAAGAAAGAGGCACTACATATAATAGTGGAGTAGTAGAGTTTGTAACATGAAAGAAACTGTAAAGAGCGCATTCACTGCTGATGTGTTCCTCCTAGTATTGTACAAGCTCCACTACTCTCCCTTTTTGCCATACATACACTGATTTTACATTATTCCATATGTCACTTTTATTCCCTTGCTGTCTTTTGTGTATTCCCTCTGGCGCTGTCAGCCAAGCTTTAAATAGAATTTGTACTTTCCCTCTTATGCCACCTGTCCTGTACAGTGCTGGGAAGACAAGTACAGGGTGTACAGGCCCGCAGTGTATATGTAGAGCAGAGGTATCAGTGTTTGAACGTGTATTTGAGAGTGATCTTATCGCTCCGTGGCTCCCTGGTTGATCAGCTGCCTTCACCTCTCTGTGTAGTAACAAAACAGCGAGTAGCAACAACGGGGCCCTCTAGCTATCACTAGCAACAGAACTGTGCAGCAAATGTATGAGTCGTTCAATGCACAGCCCCGCATCCTAGGAATTGCATTCATATTCCGCAGGTCGTAGTATACATCCACTGACAACATTCAGTACCAATGCAGGAAGTAGTTTGACATCAATGTAAAGACACAGAAAGTACGACTTTTATGGGGGAGAATGGAGTTTGTGTGCTGTGTCTGACCAGAAATGTATATTCGCTTTTTGTTTTTTTCACCGTAACCA
Source organism: Gadopsis marmoratus (assembly GCA_036023855.1). Taxonomy (NCBI): domain Eukaryota; kingdom Metazoa; phylum Chordata; class Actinopteri; order Centrarchiformes; family Percichthyidae; genus Gadopsis; species Gadopsis marmoratus. The sequence continues at coordinate 2,549 of JAVQJF010015609.1, read as the reverse complement.
CAATCTTTCCCTGACCTCAACCAAGTGTTTTAGCTGTTGTACATTTGACCTAAATTAATTTATTTTTGGCCATTTGGGGGGCAGCAAGCTGTAAACACAACAGCGGGTAATTTACACATCCAGCAGATGCAAGATTATTTGGAGTCGACTCTCAGTACAATAGTCTCCTTCACAACATATATGGCCCATTTTGCTGCTAAATGCTACGGTAGGTTCACCAGCTAGTTGCTAACTTTATCTGACTGATGTTTGCTTGGCAGGTGAGTTATCATTGAATGTAATTTTGCTGATTTTTCAAATGTGCCCTCAGTGTTGCAGTTCCATTATAAAAACACATCAAAGCCCAACTTCACTGACATATTTAAGACTAGCATTTTCAAATTCTTCCTCTCTGGAGGGCATTCAAGATAGAAAAATGCTATTCATGTGTGGATGAAAGCCCAAAGTTGTATTCTTTTCTGGATTAGACTGGACACAGCCTCACTTTCAGGTGCATCTGGAACAAAAAGCAACAACGCTGCAAATCTATGTCTCTTTGATGTACAGTATCTATTTCCAATTATCATTTTGCTAACCCTTTGTCTTGTCCACCTGTTTTGTTTTCCTCTTGCCACTCATGCCTCTCCATACGATCTTTCCTCATCCGCCCTAACTTCCTGTCTCTCGCTATTCCTCTGTCAAACACACACGCTCACTATCTCTCTCATCACATCTCTTCTTCACCTGTCATCAGCGGCCAGTCAAGGGCAGAGGTTTTTATTTTTAGGCGTCCAATAACAAAACAGCTTGCCCTGCCCGACATTGAAAGACACTTTGAGCGTGAGCGTCCATCCCCGGGGCTCTGCAGCATTTAAACTGAGAGCACGCCCGCCGCTCCCCCGACACCCTCGCAATCCTCATCACGCCACCGCTGCCACAGCCACAATAGCCACAGTGATATAAACAACACGGCAGTGACCAAGCAGAGCGTGCTATTTAAAAAAGAAGCAGCAACTTCACAGGGGCAAGTGAAGAAAATATATCCCTGCTGCTTCTCACTTGTAGCAAATTCAGATTTGCCTATCACATTTGCAGAAATGCCAAAATGCGCATGCTGGTTAAACCAATCAAGCACATGAACGTGATTTTTGATCATTTTAGAAGTGAAACAACACGTTTGGCACAGGCAGGTACAAAAGAGGGGGTGAGCTGGTGATCGAGGGGCTCATTGTTAGAAGTAATAACAGAATTATTAGATTTAGTTGTCATTTTGCAATGAATGAAAATGACTGAATGAGGGGGTCACCACAGGTGTAATCATTCATTATCCTGTTAATAAAATCAAATAGAGATGAGAAATGAGCAGCATTAGTCTGCATGGAAACAGCATAGAGGAACAGCTCAAACAGGCTGCTACAGCTGCAGGAATGCACTAAACTGATTAGCGTGCTCTCTCTTTTAGAGCAGCTGTTTTAATCTGGTGGAGTGAATTCTGAAGTATGCTTCAACCAAAATGCTTGTCGGGTGGTTGAACACCATCTGAAATCCCCTTCCTTCTCACTTTTGCAACATTGGATTTGGGAGGGCTGCTTCCAAACAATATCTTTAACTTTAAAAAACTGACAATCAGACAAACACCCCCACTTCACACAGCAATTAGCAAAGTGTGCAGTAGGTGGGAAGGCAATCGGTCTTTTTTACACTCTCAGCACATAATTTGTCATTTTTTTTGTGTGTATACAGCCAACTGCAACATTACGAATGCCTTCCAGGAAAGATGTCACGCTTCCATCCAAATGCAACGCAAGGTTAAACAAATTTTAAAAAATCAGCAAAAGAATATGCGTTTCCATCCACAATTGTAACATGAATAGTAGAAGTTGGGCTCATTGAGATAAACTGTTGGTGGCACTAATTCTCCAGTCAAGTGCCATTAAACCTTTTCATACAAAATGGTAAATTGACTTTTTCAAGTCTTTTCAAGTGCTTTTTCAACCTTAACAGTTCCCAAAGTGCTTTAATGATTGGCGACGGAGCTGACATGCAAGGTGCTGTCATCAGGCTTCAGTGTCTTTCCCAAGGACACTTCGATATGTCGACAGGAGGAGCCGAGAATCGAACTTGTCTACTAGTTATTTAATTTCTTAACAAAGCAAAATCACTTATTGCTTTTAATAGCACTTTCTTGTTGTGATATTATATGTGTTCAACAGGTTTCTTCGCTTTTAAGCTGAATGTGTGTTATGTTAGTGTACCTGTCGACCTTGACCAAAACGCTAAGGAGAAATTAATTTGGTCACTGACACCAAAAACACATTTTTTAATTTTAGACATTCACGATGAGGATATGGTTGCAAATATTTGCATCACATCCTTGTGCAGACTTTACAGAAGAGGCACTGGCTTGGATTTGGGAGTGAGGGGATAAATGTAGTCAGTGGAGAACCCTCAGATGGACAGGGTGTGTGTGTGTGTGTGTGTAGTGTGTGTGTGTAGTGTGTGTGTGTAGTGTGTGTGTAGTGTGTGTGTGTAGTGTGTGTGTAGTGTGTGTGTGTAGTGTGTGTGTAGTG
>JAVQJF010015607.1:0-47345 GCA_036023855.1 Gadopsis marmoratus | reverse complement strand
GACTATTTGGAGTTATCGTTTTGTCCCAGTCCCCTTTTCCCTACAGTTTTGAATAAAGATAATTTGAGTTCTGGAATTGCAGCTGCTGAGTGTCCTAATTCGTGGTGAATCCTGCCTCTTAGACCCTGGTTTGTCACACAGCCCAGTATCCTCATAAGTTCAGATTGCACAACGACGTAGGTCGCAATTTTCGTGTTCTGCCAATAATCGGTGCCAACACAGGTGGATAGGTATGCAGGGCATCTGACTTTCATGAAGGAGACCAGAGTTCTTGTCGCATCACATACCCGCATTTCATATTTTATATTGGAACCAAAAGCTTTGATTTCCCGATCCAAGAGGCTGCCCTTCCCAAAAATTGGACGGTATAGGTCGTGTGTGCGAGCAGTTTAATATGTCCCACGTTTATGTTTGCATAAGTTTTGGTGCCTAAACCCAAACCAAACTGTGACCGTTTCATAACGTTAACCTCATGTTGTTTAAGTTGTGCTCTCGGGATGTACTCGTTCGTATGTTCACGCATTCTCTGTAATCACACTGATAGCATCTGATACCCAGTGATGCTGTCAGTGTTCAGGCTCTCACTTGAGACGAAAAGAGAAACGGGAACATTCATAATCCATATTCAGGGCTGTTCATTGGTGATAATCACAAGTACTGGCACTGGCAGACTTACTATTCAACTTCTCACAGAAGGAACATACTTTAAGGACCTATTAAAGCATCAACTGAATATAAATCAAGCGTGGTTGTTTTGATCCAAAGGACCTTATTGCACCTTGAGTGGATATGTGTTTTTGCCTCCACCACGTTGGGGGATTGAACCCCTAACCCTGCTTACACTTGCATTGCAGGTCTTTTACTCAAGAGGTATCGCATCACACACAAATAAGCAACCGGCCCTCATTGTAAGATATTTCGATGTCCAAATTGATAAACAGAAAATGTCTCCCACATAATTACATGCAAAAACAAGGAAATAATTAAAATAGAGAGGCCTTTTATTTTAAATTACAGAGGGGACACAAAAGGGGAAACAAGTGTAATACTCTGCATATTAAATTAAAGCTCACAGGTATCGGTATGCTTATTGAAATTCAGCTTTTTGACCCAAGAGACAGACATGTATGACCTGATGATGAATCTAAGCATCTGATGAATATGAAATGAGCAATAACTTGTAGGATGTGGTGGATGCTTTGATCCAAAGTCCCATTAAACATAAGTGGTAGGTGCCCCTGCAATACTCTTAGGGTAACACAATCAGAAGGGCAGCCCTGTCCTCAAACCCCCAACGTCTAACAAAGATGGGTTTGCTGTGGGATATGGGAGCAAAGTTGAGGGAAAATAAAATCTAAAATGCGTTCATTATATTTGTGCAATAAGGATGAAGAGATCATCCAGAGTGTGACAGGGATTTTGAGAACATTTGGCTTGGCAGACATTGTGCATGCACAAAAATCTCTTGGCAGTGAGTGGAAATTAAGGCAGACACACACACCGGGCCTTTGTTAGAGGTGTTTAGCAGTTATTATTATCAAGTAATGACATGCACACATCTGGCTAAGTACTTTAAAGCAATATTCCCATAACTGCTGTTATCAACAGCTCTACACCTGGCCAGCGCATATCATTGCATCACCCACCTCCATCAGCCATAAGCATTAGAATAGCATAATGTACCATAACATATTTTACATTTGTCATTATATTTAACATTTTACAGATTATAACTTTCTATAATTAACAGTAATAACCTAAGTCCTCTGCTTCTTATGGCTCAATGTTACAGTTTGTTTCTTCCTAAATGTAAATGATTGTACAATTACTGCTACTTCCTGCCTTTTTCGGAAAAAACTTCCTGATCAGGTGAATCATGGTTTAATTTATAAAGTCATTTGGAAAATGAAGGAAGAGGAGTCCAGTTGAAAAGTGACTCTCTGTCTATGAGACGATCTGTCATTGCTCAGTCCAGTCTTCAGTGTCTTAGTTGAGCGGAAGTTGCTTTTTCTTATTCGCCCTTTCAGTTCTTCCACAGGACACACTTGAGCTGTCAACACGCGATGGGCGGAAACATCACTGTGTGCCACTGTTTTCTAGGAGGAGGGCAGCGTTGCACAGCAGCTGCACACCTCATCCTGTGAAATTTGGCAGCAAAGTTGTGTGATCAGAATAGCGGCTAAGAGTTCGCGGCCAACACGTCAGGTAATTAACAGATTGAGTGTTCTGTCCAAGAAATTTTCCCTTCGTACCTACAGAAGATCAGCAAACGCTGAGACGCGGCCTGTTAACAGCAACGTGGAAACGACTTTGGGTTAATTATGTGCCAAGGTGTAAGTTGTTGCAGCCAACAACTTACAGTTCTTGGCATCGATGCTCATCTTTTTTTCTTAGCTAATACAGTCACTATAAATACCTGTGGGACTATTTTGCCAAAGATGTGCCATCAGTTGATTTGCATAAATCTCTCACTGAATAAATCAGAAATCCAGAGGCAGACGCTTGTCTAGCTGAAGAGCAAAAGAAAACTGCAATTTGCTCACGCGGCGACGTCTGGGTGAATCCGGGTCTGTGGAGGATTTCTGTCTAACCACCCAAAAAGCTAATGTCCTGTCTAAACACAAGCCAGCCACTCGTCCACTCAACAGCCTGTCAAGTGGCACTCTTAGATTATGTGTTCACAAGTGGCCACTCGGCTGCTTTTGTGTTTTGGTTGAAATTAGAAATTAACACAGTGAACACTCAAATTTGCAAATGTAATTAAAGATGTCCTTAAAACACCAAACACTGCTTTCGTTAAACGGCAGCGTTTTCGAACATATGCGCATGCGGCGTTGCTAGGACACAGCGCTGACATGTGACCAGATGGCATCGACGCCTGACGCAGGTTCTGACAGAAAACGTCTCACACGGATGCTGAGCTTCAAATTAAATCATCAGTATGCGGGAGGAGAGTTGTGGCCTTGACTTTCTGTGTATTGCCACTTTGTGGGGTACAATGTGACGTAAGGTCCCCTTTTTAATAAAAGCTTCTACATTGCCAACGTAAATTACATCTTCTAAAAATACAAATGTTGATTCAGGGATTTAATTTTTAAAGCATGTTTTGGGCATTTTTGTCTTTTGAATAGAAGGCACTTTGGACAGGGAATGAATGGGGGATGAGATGAGGATGACTTGCAATAAAGGTCCCCAGTTGAACTTGAACTGGGGGTGTTGCAAAATACTGTTCTGGGCCCCTTACATCCAATGAAGGGGAACCTTAATACTACCTCATACAATTAGTGGAAATATAGTGTCACGATTCCATCGCGGTTGGTGTGTGTTTTCCCTTTCTCCCTCTCTCTCTCTGTCTGCGTACCTGTGTCGACCGGGAAGGCGGGGCCGCCCCGTCCAATCAGCAAGCACACCTGCCTCTTATCTCCTCAGCAAGCCTGCAGTGGTACCCTGGATTTCCATCCACTCATCGCCAGATCAAAGCTCCAGTTCCGTGGAAGCATAGCTCTTTGGTCTCCGGTCAAGGTTTTGAAGGTCTTCTTAGTTGCTTATGTGTTCGTGTGTCCGTCTGATCCTGTCCTCCTGTGCCTTAAGTGCATCTCGGCCTCCTGGATTATCTACTCTTCAACCGGCTCATCAAGTCCTGCCAGCCTGCCTTTGCCTGTCTTTCACCTGCCGACTGTGGCCCCCTTCCCTTCCACCGGCTCCATGTTTCATCTCCTTGTCTCAATAATTCGACATTCATCTCCCTCAACTCTGTGTGGTGTCCTGCACTTGGATCCTCCCTGAACATGTCACATGTATGTTACTTTCATTTATGTAACAGTGTTTTTCCAACTTTGTGTCAACAGTTTTTAACGGAAGGCCCTTTCCAAATTCAGCAAGACAATTCCTTTGTGCACGAGTGGAGGTTCATAAATAAACTTTAAAAAAATGAAATGATGTGGAAGATTTGTATAAAGATGTACACCTACAAACAAGTTGACTTTAGATGGTGTCTGCAGTCTGTTATACTGGTGTTAGTCTTTCACTGTGTGGAATAAGGCGAAAATTAAATTAGAATATTTAAGACATTAATTGTAAAAGTATTTTTAAAAAGTTGGTGACTTTTTTGAAAAGACTTCAAAAGCACTGAAAGCCCCATGACATCCTTATTCATGAATTAAGTTTCAGGTCAGAGCTGTTTGTTTTTGGGCTTGTTGCTTTGGAGAATCTCTTCAAAGGCTTAATCAATAAACATGTACTTTTAGAAATCTGTACTTTTCTCTTTTACCTTTTTCAAAACATATAAAAACTCTGAAAAGCCAAGCATGTCACTCCAGCGGCATCATTCCTCTGTTCTGTAAATCAACACGTGTTTCTCTTCTGTGGGGTTGTGACTGCAAATGAATGATCTCCATATTAATAATATCGTACTGGCATGAAACTATCTGTGTTTGAGTGTGCTTATTGTGTGCGCATGCATTAGTGTTCTGTCTCTGTTAGGTCAAGCACCACTCAGATATCCAAGCTGTTATTGTGTTCACAGGCCCAGTTACCTTGACTACGGTGTGCTTTCAACCTCCTGCATACAGCAAACCTTTTCATAGGAGATATCAAATTCAAAGGTAGTTAATGCACTCGTATCACAGCTGTTACGTGATCTTGATGCATGCAAAAGCTTGGGTGTGGATTATGGAGCAGCTCTCAGCTATGGAAGTGCCCCACAACAAAGGGAATCTGCGTTGAATGGTCAGTAAATTGTAGCAGTGCGTCACAAATGGAAGAATTAAATGGTTCATGAGTTGTTGTGGCACCAGTTGTCTGCACCAAAATGTGAGCCCACCAGGTCCAAAGGGAAGCCTGGAGACATTTGGTTGCATAACTCCCACGTCGTTCATCAGGCAGAAAGATACTTGGCTTTCTAAAAGTCAGCTCTTGGCCTGTACAGTGTTTTTAAGATCCCCAATCAGCAATAGAAAAAAATCACCTTTTTAATCTTATTTGTTGCATAGAGTTTGCAATCTGGGTATTTGAAATTGTTATTCTTTACATAATGTGTCATCTGTGACATCTGAATAGTCTTATATTTATATTTTGTTAAAGAATAAATATTGACATTTTATCGAACACAGGAACATTTTTACTGTTATGATATTATTGTCATAAATGGTCTTCAGTTTATGCTGTCAGCTGTTTTTTTTTTTTAAGAGAAGGCAGCTGGTTTTAAATGGCGGAAGGCTTGTTTGGGAGCAAAGATTTTCAAATACAGTATACCCCTCTGACCTACAGTAATATTCTGGTAAATTGAAGGCACCTTTTCTCTAACCATATGATCTTTGCAGCCGAGACTGTCATTCTGTTGTCCTTGCCACAGAAAAAAGGGTCTGAAAACGAAGACAGACGGGTGAGGAGGGAGCTGGACTGATATATTGGGACTCTCCAGTGCACCCAGAGGGACCATTAGGAGCACATCAGCCTTACAGAGTGCAGCCTCACCGGCTAATAGGCTGTTTTCACACTCACATTATGGAATAATAGGTGTAGTTGTAGCAGGACATCAGCAGTATTTTTCCAGAAGTGGCTTGCAGCAATTCTACAGTGCTCACCAACACTGCAACTGGCCCTTAAGCAAGGCACTTATACCAGCCGTAAATAAGAGTTCACTCAATATTTTGAACTCCTGGTGTAATGAGATGGGTTGGGGGTCCATTAAAGAAAAAGTATGGTGTCTTTCAAGGACATGATCCCAAAGAGACTGACTTAAGACCCAACGTAACTATTTAAACAACTTAACTTTAGATTATAATCGTCCCTTTAATTCTAAAACAAAATGCAGACAAAGTTTGTTCACTTTATTGATGTCATAAACTGTATATCAACAATTTAAATTCCACACGCCGCCTGACACTACTTTCTCTGCAGTATTTACTTATATCTTTAAATGACTTGTTATTGATTGTCCCTGGGTTTACATCCTTCTAAGCAATTACTGATGAGAGCTGAGACTCAATAAAACTTCAGACTATGTTTCCAGCTATCGATATAAAAAGGGACTATACGAAGGTGAACAGCCATATTCTATAACACAGGTCACCACTGACGGAATACAAACAGCTACATTACTAGACTGAAGCCTGCCAGTAATCTCATAATGGAATCAATCAATGCAGCTATCAGATTTGTGCTTCTTCATCATAGAGTTGTCACGATGGATGTCGCCAGCCGGGATACGCAATGAACAGGCCGAAACCTGATTGTGGACTTGGGTCGCAGTTTATTTGTATGTGTGAGAGAGTTTAAATGTAACTGTAATATACTGTGTGTGCAAGTTGTCAAAGTTTTATCTCCCACCTACAAATCACATCCTCCTCCCTCCATCTTGAATGAAGTGGCGGACGCAGCCGAGTGGAAGGTACTGATCGTATATATGAAGATTCAATACAAACTTTGACAATGCAGCGTTCACTTGTTTTCAAAACACAGGGTTTTTTTCATTTCCTGAAAAGTGACGATTTTGGAGACACGAGATTCCCGAGATTTCCGCCCGACGGCCCGATGCTTGTTGAAAACATGCTGCAACATGCAAAATGTCTCTGTTGCAGCTCTCTAAGGGCATGTCGGCCAGAGGCTGACAGACGGTGATGTCACTGATGGGGCGAAGCCATTTCAAGTGATTGGTCAAAGTGAGACACTTGCTACGGTGAAAGGAAAAGGGAGACGAGCACAATCAATAAGACTTGTTTCTCAAAGCACCACTCTTAACTGCGTTAATTGCACTGTAGAAACATGGTGAAACCATAAAAAAAACCGATGTTTCTCCATGTAAAGCTGTAGAGCCAATGCGTGGACAGTCAGCAAGCTTGTTGACCAAATAAAGTTGGCACTGATCAACAGCAGGCGGTCAGATTTCTGCATTTATTGAATGAACAACAGCAACTGCCAAAAAGCATGAGTTTATTACTATTTTCTGTTTATATTCTATTAATGTTACCTAATTAGCACTTGCAATTAACTCGTTAAGATGAGGTTTCATTATGATAAGCGATAGCCGTGCAGTGCGAGGAATACACAGTGGGCCACTATGAAACCATTAAGCAGATGGGAATGAATACTGCTCACATTTGGCAGGAATGGATCAAGCCATCAACCAAGTAAGTCGCTTGCGGTGTGTCGCAGCAGTTAGAACAAAAATGAGTGATCGCGCCTTGTGTTGCGAACATGTGCCGTCCCCTTCCCTTTCCCTTGCCGGTGTTCAGATTAATTTTTTTTTTCTTCTATACTGTCTCTGTGTCTGACTCCCTCCCTCTCCTGTGGGATTCCACACATGCTGGTGTGGTCCTGTGTTTAATCTCCTGCGTTTCTTTGAAGTCTGCCCGACTTTCCCCTCTTTGCTTTACTCCCCTCCATATTTCCTCCCCTTCCCACGCTCACCTCTCACTCTTCACCTCTCTTTTCTTCTCTGCCCCATTCCACCAAACTCGTCTCCTTTTTTTTTTTTTTTCCCTTTCCTCTGCTCTTATCACCTCTCAGGATGCCTTCTCGTGTCTTCCTTTCTACCTCTCCTCTCATCTCGTCGCCTCCCCTCCTCCTCAGCCCATGTAGCCGCCCAGCTCGCTGCTATGCTGTGTACCCATGCATCACCGTGACCACCCTGCCTGCACCCGCTGTTAAACTATTCCTGGGGGAGCTCACCTGCGAGTGGAGGGCTCTGTTGAGAAGAAAGGAGAAGAGTGCAGACAGTAATGGAAAAACAAGCTCTACCCCTTTTTTTTATTTTTTTTAACCAGCTTGAAGTGACCAGATACTGTGTTTTGCAAAAATGTAGTGTGCTGAAGCACAGCACCCAATGCATATTCTATTGTGTCTGAATGCATATAAATTGTCTTCTGTGAATTGCGTGTTGTAGCTTGTGAGTAATTGTATCCTAATGAGGAAGGAATCACAAGGGAGAGCAGGGAAATAAGAAGAAAGAGATAAAGAACATATTGAGAAGTTCTGCAGTCACATTGGTCGTTACTGTGAACAAGAATATGTTCTTAGTTAAACTCCAGTGGGCAAGATGCAAAGGGCAGATTCTTGATGTCACCATAGAATTTTGTCAGGTTTATTTTAATCGTTACCTATCCTTGCCATTTGGGACTGCCAGTGTGTGCAGCTTCCACCCTGTCGGGGTATCTGATCATATCCATCACTGCATTAGGAAACGTGTGGGTGAGAGAAGTTAAAATTAACAACACTAAATATATTATTTTATGCTTAAATTAGAGCACAGTCACATACAGTATGTCACACGCTGTTCCAAACAGAGCCTAGGGCCCTGTCCAAGCCAAACCGCTGTGTGCACGGAGCCTAACAAGCAGAGCAGCGATGCTCCGGATGCTGAGGCAGCATCTACACGTGTTATTCTCAGCCTCTCTAACACATGGGGCTGTCTGACTAATGCTAGACTTTGCTGTGAGCCAAATGAGCTGAGTCTAATGAATTAAAATTAGAATTGTCGGCTCGCTGCAACAAGATGTATAGCATGCAGTAACCTAGCAGATTTTTTGAAGCACATATTTAAAGCTACCCAGAGGTGCAGAGGCTACCTGCTCTGCAGCACTTGTTTTTCCTCTTATTCTGACTTTGACTTGCAACAGCACCACAGTATTTTGACTTTAGTTAAAGAAGCAGGGTGGCACGACACTGAAATATGGATATACAATTATTAATTAGGTTAAGTAAGTTAATATAAACTAGCAATAGAATAAGCAAACGATAAAACTCAAAGGTTAATACAAGACATTGAACATTCAAATGCAAATGAAATCAGTATAATGTTTTTTAATGTAAGTATGTGTTTGTGAGTGTGAGGGGGTTTAATAGATGAATCATATGATGCAAACACTGTGAAAGTCACATCTTAATCAACGGCAATGAATGCGAACAACAAAAAATGCATTTTAAAACGGATATCTTGTTTCCATGGGATTACACAACCAATGTCCTCCTCTTCTGAAAACACAACCCCCCAATTTGACTTTTGACACCAACAGTCTCATTTATTGAAACTGAAATCCTACAGCTGTAATATAAATCTGCTGTGATCGACAATTGTGCAAGAACATGTTCAGTCTTTAGTCTTATTTACTGTATGTTTGCGTAACTAGAGTCTTCAATTAATAGTCTTAACTCTTAATGAATAGAAATGAGGTCAGACTGCCAAATGCAACTGTGTGCTGACCTGACGTAAGGAAATCGTCTAAACTTTTTCCTGCCTGCTTATTTCCAGCCTCGTACACCATTCCGTGTATACAAACGGAGGGAATATTTCTATACACATCTTATCAATAAATAAATCGTTTGCACTGCAGATGTTCTGAAGCATGCGCACCCATCCAGTGTGTTGCTTACACATACATACATAATGTTATAGCACAAAATTTCCTCCGTGGTTGGCAGATTGGTAGCAGTAGGTTTTAATGCACCTGCTGGGTGACAGATAGCGAGGGTTTTTCAACACTTCCAGTGCAAGACCTCTGCTGACTGAAGGTAGTCTAAGCTTTAATAAAGTGTACAAAAGTTGTCCAATGTCAAAGTCAAGTTAGGTCAATGAGAAATCCCTCCTGGCCAATGGAAAAATTCTTGGAACTTACTGGATCAAAGGGGAAGAGGACACAACAACGGAGGTGGAAAAAAAGGCGGCAAGAGAAGAAGAGTTGCAGGAAACGAGGACCCAGAGTTTCTGTAACGAAGAGAAGCAGAACAGTGAACGGGGGAAAATGGAGGGGTGATGAAGATGAGCCAGGAGGTAAGAGAGGAGGTGAGCAGGTCAGGGGGGAAACGAGGGAGATTGCATAGGTGAAGGAGAAGAGATGGCTGTACTTCAAAGAAGCAACAGATTCAAAGCGTGCACCACCTTTTCATGGCGACCGCCTACTGAGAGAGGGATTGGACGCAAGAGACGGTGAGGGAGAACCGGTGTACAATGAAGAAGGAAGGGGCAGGTGGGTGCAGAGCGATGGCCAGGTTGAGGGAAATGGAGGCAGGAACACGGAGGGTGACGGTCAAAGCAGCAGAGGTGGCCCATAACAACTTTGACGTTTTTCCTTTGTTAATGACCTCGGAGTATTGCATGCATGAAGCACAGGATGCACACCGTTCCCAATTTGTTTCCCTGATGTAGACAGTCAGACAGAATATCCTTCTCCTACTAACAACCAACAACGGTTTGTGTTGTCCTATGTATCTCATTATTTTATCACACGAAATCTGTATTCACTATCAGCATTTATTAGCGTGGGAGGGGAGGGTGATACATAAATGGAAATATTATTTCGCCTTTTTTAAATAATCTCTGAAGTGTCTGTTGTAGTTCAGGCATGAAAAGTGTGGTAAAATTGAAGGTTTGAGCTGCTAAACGTTACTGGCCACAGAGAGATGCTGGATAAACGCACTCCAGCGGTAACATCTGTGAGATGCATGCATCTGTTTGATGTTCAATCTGGATACACCGTCCTAAGGAATATAACCACCAACAACATGCTGAAAGACTAAAATGTTTTTCATTTGAGGGTCCACGTTATAATATACATCCAACTTGATGCCATGATTCGGGGGGGGAAAAAAGTTAACATTAAGTTGCGTTCATTCATAGATTTTCAAACAGAAAGAAGGAAAGCTGTGCAGCAGCTCAGCGTAAAGTGACCCAAGAACAAGCTTGCCAGTCACAGAAAAGACCAAATAGAAACACTGCAAAGAAAATATTACCAGCATACGAGAGGCATAATTCAACGGTGTAAATGACAAATATCAGCGCCGGTGTTTGACAGGTTGTTTTCGGAGGTTCTGTGCAGGTTGACACCGCCTGCCTTGTGGGCATCTGATGGGTGATTACATTAACGCCGGTTAACCAGCTCCACTGTCCAGCACATCACATAAACAAGGCCCTGCTGTATCACTAACATCAGGCTTCAGGTGGTGTGTGTGTGTGTGTGTGCTCTTACCTGCCATTGTGTGTGCAGGTATAAGTGAACTGGTGCATATCTATGTGTGTCACAACTCCTGTTTTTCTCCCCCCTGCCGAAGAAATGGAAATAACTGCTACTGTGTGTTTGTGTGTGTGTGTGTGTGTGTGTGTGCTCAGACTAGTCTAATTGTCCAGTTCCCAGGGTACTTGTAATACAGCCACAGTTCATTTACTGTCTCTGTCTGCCCCTATTAGAGAAGAGAAAAAAGGGGATTTAGTCGCCACCTCATATGAAAAGCACACTAAAAGCTGCCTGTGATCCAGTAGAAATTGCCTTAATTATCGCTCTTTCTCTGTTGATCTGCTTTCTGCTCCCACCTTTATTTACCAATTGGAATAAGAAAATGCCAAGGCGGCATGTGTATTTAGCTGCACTTCAGATGGTTTGGCAGTGGCCTTGACGTGCGTATAGATGAAGAACTGAATGCAGAACAACATAACGTCGAGGAGCGAACAGAGGACCCACTTTCACCTGCATTAATGACAGCTGGAGTGTTTTTGCAGACCGTTTTTAGTCAATAATGTATCAGCTATACAGACATTAGACCTAGGTAGCTAACTAAACATATGTACACCAATCACCCATAACTTTCTGACCACTGACTGGGGATTGATATTCACATTGATTATCTGGTTACCATGGCACCTGTCAGTGGGGGGGATGTACGAGGCAGCAAGTGAACATTTTGTCTGACTGGTCATCTCCAACACTGCAGCTCTTGTGGGGTGTTCCCGGTCTGCAGTGGTCAGTACCTACCAAAAGAGGTCCAAGGAAGGAGAACCGCTGAACCGGCGACAGGGTCATGGGCAGCGCGTGGGGAGCGAAGGCTGACCCGTGTGGTCCGACACAATAGAAGAGCTTCTGTATGTCAAACTGCTGAACAAGTGAATGCTGGTTCTGATGGAAAGGTGTCAGAAGGCACAGAGCATCGCAGTTTGTTGCATATGGGGACCTCTCAGGGTGCCCGTGCTGTTATAATTTCATGGTTTGTGTTGCAGGTTTGGTTTGGGTTAATCTCAAGGATCTCAAGTTCTTTTTATTTTCCTCCAGTGGATTCACAGTGTCTGGTAATGCGCAAAGTTTTAGCTCAAGAAACATATATTCCACTTCCACAGATGTGTCTTTTCCCCAGGCTGTACTGCCCAGAGCGAATCAGCATCTTTTGGAAACTACTTTCCAATTGTGTCCCCTCTAGCACACACCTTCATCGAGTCCTGTATGCCACAGTAATGGCAGAGAAATGGATAGGTGATTTTATTTTTGGACAGAAAAGCTGCTGCCAACATCGACAGCAGCAAGTGAGCACTTATGAATAAATATCTAGAACCTTTTAAAGGGCGACCACATGACAAACATCTTTGCCTCTGCCGAAAAAAATAGGATATTGTTAGTAAGCATACATGAAATTTCCCTTGCATTTCTTCAAAATGTGGGTGTTTTTAGTGTTTTTTTGTCTTTTCTGTAAGTGCCCCTAAACTACACACACACACATACAGACATACAGGCTGTTGTGCAAAATAAGCATTTTGAGTACAGGATAGTCCATCTAACAACCAGGTTACCTTGCTGCGCCACAGCCATCATACAGTGAGGCTCAAACAAACGCTAGTCATAATAAAACCCACAAAAGCATGTATCATTACATCTAATGAGCACGGCACTATTTCGGTTTTTCCTGAAAGTGTAAGTCCATTAAGATTTCTGTGGGAAAAATAATAATAATAGCAATAATAATAACAGAGAAATACATGTCCTCTCTGTCTTTAGTTTTTGTAGGCGTGCATGTGTGTAACTTTTTGGCTTTCACACCCAACCATATAACAACAGGTTCTAGAAATCCCCAACACCCCCAAAAAGTCTCCCGGAACGCTGCTCGTAAGCCTCACAAGTCCTGTCTCTTCAAACTCTCGTTCCCACTGCTTGTCCCTCTTTCTTCTCTCCTCTCATCACTCCCCCGTGCTGCCGCTCTTCCTCCTCCTTTTGTTTCACCCTCTCTTAACCTTCTCCTCTGTCTTATTATGCCTGTTAGTTATCTTTTCATCAAGCCTTTCTCTACACCTATTTCTCAAATCTGTCCCCTCGCTCTCTTTGCGTGACCCTGAAACTTGGTGCCTAATGGGCTCCGTCTGAGTGTGTGCGTGCATCTGAGATTGTATCTGTTTTTATAGTGTGATGTGAAGTGGAGGCTAATGATAGGGTAATTAGTGGCAATGTCTTAGCTATTATAACACACAGATGACACAATCAGCTATTTTTTCAGTTCAGTGAGACAATTTATTAGGGCTCAAATGTAATCTGACAGCATGCTATCAATTCCTCATTCCCCCCTATGCACGTGCACACACACACACACACACACACACACACTTCTGTTCTCATCTTGTGTTTGCACACATTGCTAAACAGTGAGTTTAAACTTTCCCATGAACCCTAGAGTTGACTTCACTCACTGAGAAATGTACTGTTTCAGCCACCTCAGCCAGAAGAAGAAGAAGAATAAAGTTCTATGGGCCCTAAAACCTTTTAGCCATATGTTCGTAAGGAGCAAATTCCATTCCGAGTGAATCGGGCGACATCTTGGAACGTTATCTTAATACATCATTTATTTACGGCATACAGTCTGAACCTGTGGTGAAATGCATTTTCTGTACATGCTGACTGGCTAGCATGTAGATACAAACGTATTTAAGTGTTCCGCTCCATTTTTGCATTGAAGGTTAATGTGGAACCTAATATACAGCACTGCAAAAAATGATCAGTTCTCTGGTTTTACTATTTATAGTTATGTGTTTGAGTAAAATTTACTTTGCAAAATTTGGAGTGGTCTCAGTTTTTTCCAGAGCTGTATATTTTTTAAAGTGCTTTATATACTTTTAAGTGAAATTTGAGAACCTTGTATACAAGTTTTAACAGGTTGTCCTTACCTTAGTACAGTATATGGGCAGCCTGGAGACTAGCCCTGAACTGGCCAATGGAAATTCATGTTTTGGGATCTATCCATGCACATAACCAGGGTTACAATGCACCTAAACTAACCTTTTGTTCTGTCTTGAGTTGAAGAAGACACAGCTATATTCTTTAAAACCACTGACGATACAGGCAGAAATATTGACGTGGCATTTTCAGCATTTGATAATCACCCTTTACATTACCGTCTACAATGGCAGCTGAAACTAACAGTCAGGTGCACGGGTAAAGTCTCCCTCCACCATCTCAGTTTCCCTCTGTACATTCAGGACGGGAAGCGAAAGAGGAAGAGGTCAGCAGCAGTGTTCCTTCTCCTCCTCTTGTCTTCCGCCTGACCTGTCTGATGGGAGTCGACAGCAGATCACAGCATACAGCTACAAAAAGGAAGGAAAGAGGAGAGGTGCTGGGGCACAGAGACAGAAAGGATCTGTTGGAGGGGAGAAAGGAACCGTCCAGTCCCTACTGGGCCAGCACACTACAGAAAATGATAGTCGGGGTGGATGGATGGCTAAGGGTGCAGAATATGACAGGACATCCAAGCTACTATCTCTACCCTGCCTCTTCCCTGATGGAGTAAAGACAGAAAGGGTAGACAAAGATGAAAAAAGCTAAAGGTGTTTCAAGTATACTTGAGTTTGAATGCCCAGCTCTGGTTGGAGGGGGAGTTTTTTTCTTTCTGTCCAATACGATTTCTGATGGAGACAGCGAGACTTTCAGCGGCTGAAGTAGCTCTGCTCCTCTGTGTCTTGTAGCTCAGGGCAATTTGAGCAATAGAGGACACAGTGATTCGCTTTTTTCTTTGGCAAATGCATTTGTTTTTCCAAGTTTCAGGGTGAGCGTGCGCAGGTTTTAAGATTTAGTACCAATTTAGCTTGTCCCAAAACAAGAGTGAGGCAAAAAAATCCTGTTTACAGATTTGTCACGGAAGCTGAGTTTGGCCTTAATGCATTACTGTGGCTCAAGAATTCTTCAGGAAGTTTTGTAGTCATGGCAGATTTTAATGGCAGTCATTTAAATCCAATAAACCTTAGACTGATGTGTAATTAATCTAGATGAAAAATAAAAAATTTCAGGCTGTTAAAGAGGCTGTCCAAGGACCCACAGTTTGCTTATAATATAAGACTGGAAATCTGCAAAGTTCAACAGGCCTTTCTATTTAAACCCATTACAGAAAGTGCAGTTTCCCTCATTTCAGCCACTTGTGAAGGATGAAGATATCAGGAAAGAGCTCAGGTTGAACCACTGTTCCCTCACGTCGAAAGTAGAGAGTTTAGGTGGTTCAGCATCAGGATGAGGATGCATCCTGAACGTATTCCGGGCACTTGCAACGTGGGGATGAGACCCCAAGGGCAGACCCAGAAGACACTGGAGGTGTTACAAATCACAAACTGGCCTGGGAATATCTCCCTAGCTGGAGGATGTGACTACTTTGCTTAGCCTACGACCCAGAATCGGATGAGCAGCAGAAAGTGGATGGAGGCATTAAAGGATTCTTTTCCCCTTTATTTTTGGATCTCCAGCCTCCAAGCTGAGCTGGTGATTTTTACACCTTCAAGATGCTCTCGAGAGCGCAACAACTACACAAAAAATAAAAAACGATTTCTTGCATTTTAAAAGTGGTGGGAAGAGTCTTTTTTGATACTACAAGGGAGCCAATATTTTACATACACTCTGATATATATATATATATAAGTGAAAACTAAATCGAGACATTTAATAAATGATACCAGAAATGCAACAACATGGAGATTTTATTTTCGGAGACATGCAAAGTAACCGGGATGGTGAGCTCTTCACCAGATGGTGGCTGTAATGCACATGTTTAAAAGGAAGAATAACAGGTTTAGCTCATTTTTGCATTCTGCTGGTGTTCCAGAGTAGAGCGAGAACTTTTCAGCCTCCAAAAATCCCCCACTGAAATGAAATAAATCAAAGTCATTTTCCACGCGCACACACTGTTTTCACATTAATCTGCATTAATGTGGAGATGGCCATTATCTCTCCTTGTTTCTCCGTTTTGCCTTTTGTTCTCTCTCTTGGTCTCCCTAAACCCACCATTTCTCGCGCCGTGCTTTGTTTCTGCGGATTTAAAAAAAGGAAAAACGGCAGAAAGGTGACACCGAGAGTTCAGCGGCTTTATTTGGAGGGCAGATGCAATCCCCATGTTCTCACTCAGGTCACCTCGTATTATTGGGACGGCGCCGCCCATCGCTCGCTCTGCCCCCTCTCCAACATACGCTCACATAATAAGAGGAATATGGTCCTGATCGGGCCTGAGCTAACTTCATTACACATGTCTGAATAAGAACCGCATGACGTCTGTCACGACAAATGGCTATCAGCCGTGTGTGTGTGCGTGTTTGCTGTGTGCATAACTCCGGTGGCCCCAGGTTAAGGAAGTTCACTGGGAAATCTAAACCATTTAAAAACATTACAGGCGTATTATGTCTGGCTACTCTATACCTGTGAAAGCCTCATATTCAATTTGAGGTCAAGACCCCAGAAGTGGTCACCGTCTGTTGAATGTCCATATGGAATGGATATACTACTGCAGATAGAAAGTATATAGTATATTCGGTGTGTATATATATATATCATCTGTATTTGTATTATATTTGTTAACTGCATAGCTTACAGGGCTGTCATTAAATGAAGGTATAATGGCTGGTATAATGTTAAAGATATGCACATTTAGCACCTGTTTAGCATCGGTCTAAGGATAGAGGCTGTCGTATGCTGCACACATTGGTAAGCGATATGTGTGATTTGTGACATTGGACTATATAAAATAAAATAAAATTGACTTGACTTAAGGGTAAAGGCTGCTTTAAAGCCACTATGTGTTGCATGATTATATCATCTTTCACATTGCTCCTAGTATTTGTGTATGTGTATTCGTCAAAATTAAGATCAATACAATCAAATTAGTGTGTCCCGGTGAATGAGTGCAGTTTGTGTGTTGCGCCCCTTTTAGGGACAAGGGGGCACCAAAGTCAGAAAATTTTCAAATCATTCTGATCTCTTAGTGGCTTAGTGACATGCAACACTTGATTTAGATGCAAACAAATACGTTTTCAGGTTTTCTCTGAGTGTCTGGAGTAGTTTGTGTGTTGTTCTTTACTGGAGGTCAGCAGTCTCGGGTGCCACTGGTCTTACTGTGCTGAGCGGCCTTATGTGCAGATTTAGCTTGGAGAAATCTGCATTTACACTTTGACGGACGCAATCCATCTGCTTTCAGCCCAGTGGTCCTGGATGCACATTAATGCCAGTGTGTGATGACTGCTCTCTGTTTCTATCTCTCTCACTGTTTCCCACGGGAGCATCATTATTTTGTTGAGGAGACTGTGTGCACGGAGAAGGGAATGCTGTGTTGGCTGGATGGTATGTTGATGTGAGTCCTGAAGCACAGCAGAAATATAACCATCATCAATATTGAGGTGTTTGGTCACATTTAGGCTCTCAGCAAACAGCTGGGAGGAGCAGTTTTAGTATTAGCCTTGACTATGTGTCAGATACAAAGCTTTATGAAAAGATTTATTTCGGACCATAATTAGACAAAGCAAAACATATTTTTGTTTGTTCGGGGTTTATTTTCCTCCCCAATAAACCATTTGTAGTCACATTCTTTATATCTGTTACTAAAAGTCTGTTCTTAATCTCTTACTTCCATCTCTCCATTTCAAGCAAACACTGCTTTCCTCTCTGCCGTTCTTACCTCTCTGTGCCTTATTACACATGACTGAAAGAATATCACGGAACATCATGGAGGTGAAAAATGGAACTTAGCTGATTCACCTATAAAAGATAAAAAAATATATATATATATTATTTTCTGTTTGTTTAAGTGTCTGCTGTGGTTAAACCAGTTAGAAGGCAAATACCAATGCTGATGTGCTGATACCGAGTACTATGTAGAAGTAATATACATATATTTATATATATATACGTTATTCTTTGCTGGGTGGTAAATCCATGAAACAAGCTTATCGAATGGTGTATAAAGGCCAATATCACTCTGGCACTAAAACATATTCTCACCAAACTGTGTTCCCTTTTTCAGCTGGTATTATCAATATTAGTAGTAATGTGTGTAGCTGTGTGTGTGGCTGCCTGTGTTAAAAACCACAGAGCTGTGAGATGTCAAGGCAGAACTGACAGGAGTTGAAAATGTCAGAAAGACTCCAGGTGCTCGACTGACACACACACACACACACACACACACACACAGGCTGTCACATACAACAGCTGTGGTGGTTGGACATGAAGTGTCATGTGACCCACCTAGTCTCTCTCTTCCTGAGTCCATCTGTCTGTCTCTTTCCCAGTAGACGTGCAGACTTGCCCCTGGTGCTACCCAGGCCTGACAGTGAATCAATTTAGACCCTATTAACTGTCACACACACACACCTACACACACCTACACGCACATACACACACACACACACACACGCAATGGTGCCATCCTCTCTTGCCCCAGTATGCCAATGAGTCAATTTCAACCCAATTAACATACAGAGCCTCTCAATTTTTCTCTCTCTCTGTCTCACACACACACACACACACACACACACACACACACACACATACAGGTGCCACCCACCTTTGCCTTGATGTGCCAATGAATCAGTTTCAACCCAATTTTCATTGAGTCTCTCTCTGTCTTACACACACACACAGGTAACTAATTGAACACCTGGTGCTGCTTGGCCTGGCTAGTCGGAGATTAATTGTTTCCTTGTTGTTAAGGGCCTGTGTGTGTGTGTGTGTGTGTGTGTTTGCACTAATCCTGTCTAAAACTCTATCCGGACATAACAAAGCAAGGGTGCATGACACCTTTTTTTGAGTGTGTGTGTGTGTGTGTGTGTGTGTGTGTGTGTGTTTGCACATGCCCGTGTTGCGTGCACTTTTGTGTGATGATTGATATTAGGCTCATAGCCAGAAGTCAGATTTTTTGTCACTCAATAAATCACACCCTATTAGCCTCCCCTGGTGCTAGGTCATACTTGAACACACACACACACACACACACACACACACGGGTGTAGCCCATTGTAGAATTCCCACTTTTATCCTCATTTGCAGTTAAAGTTGGGACAGTGGTATTTAAAAGTAAAGAAACAAAGCTTGTGGCCTAAAGATTTATGGATCAATCAAGACACCTTCGCATCATATCAAACCAAGAGTAAATACAAATATTAGAGCGGGGAGAAACCATTCATGTCAGCCAGTTAATTTCAATTCATAATCAGGGATAGTAAGAGTTTCTGAGAGCTACAACTTTTCCTACTTGGTGAACAACACAACAGATGTGGCAACAAAATTGTGGCGAAATGGCTGAAAAGCTCCAACGCTGGCAGTTACAGCTTAATAAAATCCAATATTAACACAATTAAAGGTGTATTCAGCTAATTCAAAATGGCTCTTCATAATTAGATTCACTGTAATAGCCACTAGGAATGTGTTAAACAGTGTGAGCGTGGAGAAGGGAGAGAGAGAGAAGATCATGAAACGAGGTGCATTCTGGTTGAATTAACAATCAAAAAATAGATTTAAAAAAAAAAAGTTTCGATGACATAAATATAGTGAAACCTGAAACGGAAAAAGGAGGCAGCAAATTAGGTGACACAAGCAGACAGCAATATGTGCGAAGGGGCAGCGACGAGAAAGAGATAGAGACAGTATAGGGATGAATTGTCTCTCCGAGAAGAACACTGAGTTCTGTGGTTAGGCGCAAGTGTAATCAATGCTAAAATCTACACACACACACACACAAACGCCGCCATACATCAAGGTTAATGCATTCCTAATAGAACATAATTTGTTCCATGTACGACAGGTATAGAGCAGCGCTGAACACTCAGTCTTTCACTTCAGCTACCGTTGTGACTAAATAATCATTTTTATGGGTGAAACTTAATCTACCTATAAATTGGTTTCTTATAGCCGTCAGTGCGTTTCCACTGGAAGACGTGGACACTGAAAGGCCACAGTGCTTCAGACTACAAGTCTGAAGACGCTTCTTGCTGTATTTGCACGTACTTCAGAAGTACTTTTTGTAGGGCATGATAAGAAAGCAGGCCTTTTCATGAAATAAAAGTTGACAGACGATAATAAAAATCTGAATGACAGCAGCGAGATTAAGTTTTCAGACTTGGACATCGGGAGGGAGCTCGGAGTAGAGCCGCTGCTCCTTCCCATCGAGAGGAGCCAATTGAGGTGGTTCGGGCGCCTGATAAGGATGCCTCCTGGACGCCTCCCTTTAGAGGTTTTCCAGGCACGTCCAACTGGTAAGAGGCCCCGGGGTAGACCCAGAATCAACTGGAGGGATTATATATCTCAGCTGGCCTGGGAACGCCTTGGGATCCCCCAGGAGGAGCTGGAAAGTGTTGCTGGGGAGAGAGGCGTCTGTGTAACCCTGCTTAGCCTGTTGCCACCGCGACCCAGCCCCGAATAAGCGGAAGACAATGGATGGATGGATGGATGGATGGATGGATAACAATGATAAGAAAAGCCACGCGCACATTAAATGTACTTTTTTGTTTTATTAAATGCCGCGTGTTTCCTGATTATGTTGAATGGGTTTAATGTGTGTTTGTCGAACGGTGACTCTCTTTCTGATTTGTTCAGTTCGATGTATCCGTGGCCAGCAAGTCATGAAGATTTCCATTAGCAGTTGATCACTGATTTTCTTTCTGCCCAGTGAACTGATCGTTTCCCTGAACCCAACGTGGTCTCTTCAAATTGCTTGTGGTGTTCAGTCCAAAAACAAATTCTATTCACAGCCATGTAAAGCTGAGGAAAGTGGCAAATCCTTACATTTGAGAAGGTGGAACCGGAAAAAAAGTTTGCAATTCTTCCTCGATAAATTAAGCATGTAATCAAACTGGATCATTTTCTGTTGACTGACTAGTGTTGGATAAAGTCATCTGCGAGGGGTATGACTGTGTCACTTTCATCCAATTATGTGCTTATTCTGCAATAATCCTCCATCTATGGGCTTAATACTCCGTGGCTTCCCCATGCAGAAGCCTGGAGGGTGGAGTCAGGGTTGTCGAGGAGAATTTGGCTCACCTGGTCTGACTGTCTGCTACACCATTTAAGCTTGAACTCCTACCCTGTGTTCCACTGATTCTTTTTCTGCACCAGCCATCGCTCAATTCGTGTATCACAGTTATTACTCGTGTCGCACACAGCTATCCGTGCAGATAAAACGGGGGCTTGGAAAATTGATGGTTAAATAAAGGAACCTTTGTTAAGGATCTGTATCTGAGTTGTGAAGTTGCAAAGGAAGTGCCATTTACTTGTCACTATGAAGTCTGGATCATAGCTCTAAAATAGAAAAGTGTTTCTCATTTCAAACAACATTAGGAAAGCCGCAAAGCCAAAAAATCCTATCAATATATGCATTTTTTTTTCCTTTTACAAAGAAGACTTTTACAAGCAAATGCTGCTTTAGTGTGGTTTCTCTTTTTTGTTACCTGTTATACTACATCATTCCACTAATAGCAGGAAACCGTTAACTAATTTGGACAAATTGGACCTATGATTTAACTGGCAAGTCTCAGCTGGATAGTTTTAATGGTTGCTGGCAGAAAACCTGTACACTTGGCCTGTTTCGAATGTCTGAGAGGAATAAAGCCTAGATGGGGGAAAATATATTTATAGTTAACTTCCCTTCTACTTTTGATTTCAGCATGTGTGTTTTCATTTGCCCATGCTTTATTACCTTGAGATTATTAATAGCCTTGTTGTCGGTGTAATCTGTGTATCTATTATGTGTGGTTAATAACTTCCCATGTCTCTACCCTCTCCGTCTTATTGTCAACACTTTTCCCAGTCTCTACTCATTGTGTTCTTTCCATACACTCTCAGCCCACTCTTCCTCACCCTCTTTTTCTTAAAGTCTTTTCTCATCACTCCCCAGCTTTCTGAGATCCCCCAAGTCTGTTTTCTTTGGACTTTCCTTAGTCCTTTTCCAGTCTCTCCTTTCTCTTCTTCATCCATCTGGAGCATTTTCCTTGGACAGTGTCCACGCTGGATAACAATTTTCTTTACTTTTTTTCTCCCCAGCCCTTCCATCAAAGTTGCTCTTGCGTTCACCTCTTTATATTTCTTGTTGCTATTCCTTTCTGCATCACTTATCTTAGTCTCTGCTTTTTGACTTTACCTCTCCACCTTCCTAACCTCTTCCTGACCCGCCTCTCTTCCGCTACTTCTCCTTGTCAGCTCTCATCTGTCCTTTCTTAGCCCTGCTCTCCCTCCTTTAGTCCGTCTCCTCTGCGTCACTCTACATACTGTAAAACTGCATTTTTGTGTCTCTCTTAAACAACAAATGCGCTAAAAGACTACGGAACGCTACGCTCCATTCACCAAATATGTCGCTATTAGCTTTTGAAAACATCATTCTTAAGGAAGCATCTTCTGGCACCTGATTTAATTGCTGTTTTTAAGGTTGTGATGCTGAAAATGTATAAATACCATTCACTCCACAGATCCAGGGGCAGAAACACTCGCAGACAGCAGCAGAAGGAGGGAGGGAGAAGAGAGGGAAAGGGAAGCAGTCGAGTTAGTAACAATTATTAATACTGATGTGATAGTGGTTTCAGAATGTTCCACATCAGCAGCAGCCTTGGTTGTTAACAAAAATGCCTCAATGGCGCTTCTCTGCAGGCCTACAGTCATCAAATCAAACCTGCCCCAGTTTAGGAAAACGGTCGTGATTGGCCCGACCCGAGCCAGGTCGGCTGGGAATCTGCCTGAATGGGAGCGGGACGACGCGCCACAGCAAATAAAACTAGAGCTCGCGGATTCGTCTGGTTCCCAGGCTCACCAAAACGCACATGCAGATATGAAGACGGCATCAGCGTGAAACAACAGAGCAGTCCGAATCACAGAGGAAGCTCTCCGTGCACGTCATCGCTGAGAAAGCAGCTGGGAGGAGAGCAGGAGAAGCTGTAGAACAACACACAACACTACATCCAAGTTAAGGTCCAACAAGCTTGGCCTCAGGGTTAAATTGCTAAGTGCAGGGTTTGGGTCATGCTAAAATTGACTGCAAATTGCAGAGGTTAATGTGCACAGCAATTATTGTTAAGCTGCATGGATTCAGACAGCTGTGTGGGTGTATGTGTTTGGTAGATTATTGTTTAATTCAATTTTTGTGTGTGTTGGAAGAATTCTGAGCAGTGGAAAAGAAAACAAAATGGAATCCTGTGCTACTGGAGGGGGGAACAAAACTAATTCTGTGAGGTACAAGAAAAGCCTTAATTTGTTAAAGAAATATGTATCCAAGGACTTTGAGACACCAGCTGCTTTTCCACACTCAACTGTTTTTAAGAGGAAATTCTCCCATTCGTGTGAAAAACGACTTAATTGGTTCACCTCGGTCTTACAGGTTCGGAAATATAGTTTATGTGAAAGGAGAATAGGGACAATTCTATTAGCAACAACACATGAGGGGAAAATGGACTAAAACCAAGCTAAAGCTAAACGCATGAAGTGTTTCTTGATGACATAAAGAAGACTCTTCACCAAAGGATGTTGCCTGAAGACGCTGATTACTCAGCCAACAATCCGCCATAGTGATAACGGCATGAGCAAGCTGCATCACAACCTGGGCTTTGATGTGAATGACCTCTGGCAAATGAAGCTGCTGCCCCATTCAAACTACAAAAGTTCAGCTGAGAGGTCTCCTCTGCAGCGGTTGAATGTATGTAAAATATGAAGTAAGAAAGCAGACAGGCTCGCAGTGCAAGTCATGAAAGTAGATGGAAATGAATTTCAACTCTGCACACATTCAAAACATGTGCAACTGTTCTCTTTAAAGAGATTCTCCACCATAAATCTACGTTTGGAGTGTCAACCACCGAGGCTTGTAGCTCGCGTGTTGAAGCAGTTGAAGTCAGCGTCACAGTTAACAGTGACAATGGATTCCAATGGCAATCGTCCAAGTTTCACTGTGGAAAAAGCATTAAAACGTCCATAGAAACCCCTCAACACACTCCTGCAGCATGAGGCGCTTCATTATAGTTTTTCCTGTGCAACTTGGGCCCGACATTTTAATCTTTTAGCACTGCTATATTTTCAAGCTGACTAAAGCAAGGTACAAACTCCATCAAGATTAGAGAGGGTTAAGTTCCTCATAGAGAATGGCAGGCCTTGTGGTGGAGGTCCTACCCGTTCTTGTCAGCAGACTGACGTTGTGTCTTCTCTCTGATCCACAGTGTTCACTCACACGTTGTCCGAAACTCCTTAACTGTCATGTACTTTAATTGACTTTGATTTGATTGATTTTTTTGGTTTTCTTGATTTCTAAGATGGCTAATCCTGCAAGGTGGGAAGAGAAGTCTGACCAACAGAAGGTATTGCAGAGTGGTTATATTAAGTGCACCATCTCACATCAACACGAAAAGGCTCTGCAGCGAAATATGTGCAGCACAATCATCCAGATATGCCAGTGATCCACTTCTTTAGTGATGGACCATGTGCTCGGTATATCCAGAGAGGTAACCTCTTCTTGTCGTTCAGCGAGTTGAGTAATAGAAGCTTTTGGGTAAGCGAAATGTCTTCGAGGCAAACTGTGGCGAGGCAGCGCCCGATGGCGTAGGAGGCGGGGTGGTTGTGAGAAAAGATCGGTTGGTGACCTCTGAATGGACTCTCTGGCAAGCTCTCCTGAAGACGAGCACAAGCTCTTTGTCTGACAATACACAAAGGCAGAGCCGGCAAACATCCCAGTCAGCGTGTCATCCGTTCCCGGAGCGACGAGGATTCATCAGGTGGGCGCAGTGCGGGGAGGCTAAGTCATCAGGAAGGATGCTAGATGTAAATGCGCCACGAGGAAGAATGTAAACAAACTGCTACAGTATCCAGAACCAAACTGTACTTTCTCTCAGGCATACTTTCCCTCCTGAGGGATCCAGGGAATACTGGCTCTACTGATGCTGGTACAGCTGTTGCCAGTACGGAAGAGCCTTGAGAAATAGTTACTCTAATGGAAACTAGATGCTGACTCCATAAAAACTCAGTCTGTATTGAAGTTTGTTTGTAGAAAAACTGCCTTTTTTTTTCCCTCCTGTATTTTTCCTAGCTTAAATCTTTCCCAAATTCCGTCATAATGCTAAGCACAGATGTCACAAGTAAGTAACAATTATCTAACAGAAAACGAACGGTCTGCTGATTCTGTTGAGTAGGAGAAAAAAACCATGTCGCGTTACTGGGTGTACTTGCATTGGCAAACTACAAAACAAAACAAAAAGCTAAATCTCGCACAAAGCAGAATGCCATTTATGAAAAGCAAAGTATTTCTCTCTTTTTATTTTCTCTGCAAACGTCAGAAGCCCTCAGAATGACCCATCTCTGTTCTCCGTCTCCCCACTCTCACCCCTCTCACTTTTCAGTAAGTCTACTGTATTTTTGTTGGACTCCCTCCTCACCCTAATTTCTCCTCCATGCTTCTCTTTTCCTCCTCCTCTTTTTCCAGCCCTACTCAGTTCGCTTTGTCATTCTGTTTTCACTGGACTGCCTCCCGGTGGAACAACATTCTGATGGCTCTCCTGACGGGAAAACCCCCCCGCAGCTGACTTCCATTAGGGAAAAAAACGGGAAACCAAGACAATCCCATATTGTCAGGTAGAGTTTCATACACTGAGTCCGGCTAGAGCCCTTTGTCGCAGCTGAAGCCGCCCGAGACTCCCAAAACAACCGCTATCGGAAAAATCCTCTGTCTCGTCAGGGCTGTAACATTCCCTGCAGCTTATGTATTACATTTATCTTTTTGCCAACTGAGTCACCACGTTCTACATAAAACAACTCTCAGAAAACAACTAAATATTTGTTGCCGAACCCTTCATATAGCCTTAGATGGGCAAAAGTTTGAATTTTATTCACACTCCATGTCTAATGCGGAGCAAAAGAGTAGCACATGTAGTGTGACAAAAAATATGATTTATTATATGGGATTTCCACAATAGTTAGACCCGCACAGTTAGATGCCAAATATATCCCAGAGCCCAGTGGGTCAGTGACATCTATAATTTTCAGCACTTTTCAAATTTGATGTTGCTTGGCAACAAATATAATCACAGCCAGGATGTGGACTTTAGGCACAGCTGTTTCGAAAGGCCTTTTTAATTTATTAATACATCAGACCTTTTGCTGGGGCCAAACCGGTGGCTTTGGCCAAGTTTCCTTGGCAACATAATTAATTAAAGTAAGTATTTAATAAATCACATGACATGCAGACAAATGTTGCAAACTACTATTCTTTTCTTTTTGAAACGAACACAATGTGAATGTTTGTTTGGAAGCGCAAGATATAGACAAAGTATCGTCTCCAAACCGACACATGAGACCGACATCGGCAAACCTGCAACTCTGCAGGAAAAGATTCTTTAACAAATAACTGATGATATGCTGGCAACATCATGTATAATGAAACTAATTCCGCACTGATTGTAGATGGATATGAGATAAATGCTGTTTGACCACTATGATGAGAAAATAAACTCTGTAAACCTTGGTTCATGGCAACTATAGTTAGTTTCAAACTGGAATTAAACTAGTGGAGAAGTAAAAGTAATTTTAGAGGTCCAGGTTCAAATTAGCGATCGTTTCAACTGCATTTGATGACTTCATGTCAACATGTAGTTATGACCTGCTTCACTTTGATTTCAAATTGTTAGACACAAAAGTAATGTGTGACGTTTCAACCAAATTTGGCCTAGTTTTAACCCAGAAATCTTAATCTCTTGATTTAGAAATTATATCAACGCTTAATGGATCCATTTGGGATGAACGTGTGTCGCGAGCATCATGTTTTTTACTTCCCCCCATGTGATGTTTTATACAAAATAAGTGTAATTTTCTTTGATAACTTACGTTCCCAATCTGCATAAATGACCACAGGTTGTGGAAGGTATTCAGCACCGATTGTCAAGTCTCAATCTTAAAAGAGATTGTAATTCAAGCCGTGTTTAGTTAACCAGAAAGTTAGTTTGTTAGTAACAGCTAACGCTGCCTGATCCAAGGCTCTTAGGGGCCCCTTTCAGTTCCGATCAGGTTGACTGTGACGGAGTAGAGTCCCTATGCTGAGTGACTGCAGACATCAAATTCTCACTTTCCTGCTGCTGCTGTGCGTCACTGTGCCTGTGTTGGGGCGAGGGTTTAACTTTACCGTGGGGGTTCAGGAAGTTTAGAAAGCAGAGGGGGTGGGGTGGAGGGGGGACTGTCTGAGTCTGTCAAGACCGGCTTATAAAAAGACCCCAAGAAAGATGGAGAGAATGATTGAGCGATGGAGGGAAAGGGAAAACGAGGGAGGGAGGGCAGAGGAGGCAGAGAGGAGGAGGAGGAGGTGGTGAAGGGAGGGAGGGAGGGAAGGAGGACAATGAGGCTTTTGATGAGGCCTTTCTGGGGAGCATATGTGGGTCACTGCATGAATAAACACACTTTCACTACCCTAAACTGATGATTTACACACACACAGAGCCAGGGTTTGTTCCTTATGTTCCCCATTTTGCCATTTAAACACATGCTTTCACATATCACTCTTATATTATAGGCACTCACACACACACACACACACACAGACTCACAAAGAAAGACAAGGATGTCTTGTATTCATTGTTTATGCCTCTCGGTTTCACTAATTTATGGATGTGGCCCCTTCGTGCCCTCTCTTTAAATCGATTGGCTTACTCATACGCATGAAATTTGGCCATGTTTCTCTCTTTCACACTCACACACACACACACATTGCCTTGCCCCGTGGCTCGTTTCCTTATTCACTGGCAGTGCTACATAGAAGTATCAGTTGCGTTTTTCCATAAAAAAAAACAAACAAAAAAACTAACAGATTTGAGGCTTCAAATCTGTTTTAACAAGATGAAAAGATGCACAACAGAAGGGCACAGCTCTTATGTTACAGTCAGCAGGGAGATAATGCTTCCATCTTGTCACACTACTCAAGAATCCTTAAGCGAGACGCTGTATTCCCACCAGCCCCGTGACTGCGTCTCTGCACAGCTGACCTGCACCAGACCTGCAGGCAGCGGCGTCTGAGCACGCTGACAAAATAAATCCCCGACTGAAAAATGAGCTCCGCTGTGGTCGTTTTCTCAAAATCTCAATCTAAATGCTAAAATTGGTTTCATCTTATAGTAATGATTTACGCGCCATACTGTAATTGTCAAGAGATCAGTCATTGTGTAGTCAGATTATTAGAAGATTAATATTGTAAGGGGTCCTGAGGCAATTACCATTTCTATTCAGAGGCTGCTGCTCCCCATCACTTGATCATTCACAGTCATGTTCCCTCTGCTGGCGCTGTATTGTTTTATGGCTTTCATTACTTTTGCATGCTGTCTTTCTGCACTTTTTCACGTTATTGACTTAAGATCTGGGGTTTTCGTTTTTAGTAAAATTCACGAGTCTGTCAGTTTTGGCGTGTAAACAAACCTTAACCTGAACAAATGTGTTACAGCGACATTACATCCCACTGTTTACTGTACAGCACAGATGGCGTCTGTGTCGCCATCTTCACGCTGTGAGCAACACAATCAGCAAGTCGGTAGTTGACCATTCATTCCTGTGGGCTAACCGGTTCTACCAGGGGACGCTCTCAATGTCTGGACACTAAACACAGGTTAATGTCAGCCAAGAACCTTGACTGCTGTTAAACATTTCTCAGCCATCTTGTCACATTCCTATGCAACCGTGGTTTTTCCTACTGAGCCATTTAGACGGGTTTTTTATTTGAAAGACAACGTAGGTGACCCTGTCACAAGTGACAAGGAGAATAGCGGCTTCTATTTCTGGGGTGATAACAAGTGGAGTACATAACAATTTATGACTGAACAAGCAGAATTTCCACCTAAAACAAGTAGTTATTTACTGTGATGAGAGGAAATGTTGCCCATAACTTAATAACGTAATATCTTACCTTTATCAGAACCGGAATATTTCTGTCTTCGATCAAAAAGACATTATAGCGGACAAAAATATACACAACAATCCAAAAAAAGATTACGTAAAAAGTCCAGGGGCTTTACAGTAAAACAATAATATGGGGTGAGTGTCTGTCAGTGGGTGCAACCCTGAATGCATCCAGAAACCCTGAGCGTCCACGAGTCTCTTCAATGTGTTCAAAACCGAGAGCGGCTTGCTTTTACAACATTTATATAGCAAGGATTCACAGGGTATGATCTGGCAGCATCTGTCCTCGGGACCCATGCTGACTCCAAGTGCTCCCTGTGTGCAGTAAGCATGTTGTGGTGGTTTTTGCTTCGCGCGAGCTTTACTGCTCGTTCTTATGTGATTACTTTTTGCTTAACTATCCCGGCTGCCTTCATTGTTCCCTTCACCAATAGCCATAAAATGGGAGAGAATGTCTTGTTGTTAACTCAGCCATTGGTGTAATTTGTCCCAATTATCACGGCTCTTTACGGTTATTGCTACCTGATGGTCACTGGACTCGACCGGTAGCCATGACGCAGAAACAGCCTCTGGCTGCAGAGGAAACGTAAACCATTTGGAACTGTTTATGCAGCAAATGGTTTAAAATGTTGAAAAAACAAGTGAATGTCTGACTGAGATGTCACTAGACTTTAACCAAAGACAGGTATTCAGAAGTTGCCACGACGATGAGAACTACCGTTTCAGGGTGGCTGATTTGCCAGCTGGTTCTCTCTTCCTTTTTAAAACACGGAGAGCTGGTGTTTATTTCTTTTAATCCTCCTCTACCAAAGTCTCTCCGCCTTGCCTCTATTACTCTCACTGACCTCTATCATTTCCAATAACACCACCAGAGCTCCATTTCTAGTTCAGTTTATTTTAGAAATGTAATAAATCTGGTGTCGTGTGGAAGCGGCTTATTTGAGACGACGGCTGCTCTTTTAACTGGTCTGTCTGTTGGTCTTTTGTAGTTAAATCCTCGCATCGAGTCCAAGACAAACTTCACAGGGGCAGCGCAGTGTTTTTTCTAATCATTAGCTTGAACCTCTGACAACATTTCTAAAGTTTTGGTTTAATATGAGGCCTCTTGCGTTTTCGCTCTCTCTCTGTCACACACACACACACACACACACACACACACACACACACGAACCCACAAACAAATTCTCCAGCACCTTTTTTGAAAAGTCAGCCGTCGAAATGTTGATCAATGGCATTAATCAGTGCAGCTAAACCTCAATCTTTTTGTATCTGTCAAATCATTCATTGGATATTGAAGGATGAGGCTGCTGCCCACAGACATTGGTTGGCTGATTGATTGACTAATTAACTTTGATTGATTGATTGGGGGCTGTTGTGCAATGCACAACAAAAGGAAACAGTAGTAACAAGATGGCGGCGCGCATTGATTACCTGCAAGCCTTTGTTCCATTATTACAGATAAAAAACAACCATGGACCAGCTGTTAATAATAAGGTGCAGCGGACTGTAACCACAGAAGACCACAGACCGTTGTTGCCTTCTCTGTCCTCTCTTTCCACCATGAAGAACATGACACTCCCACTGATGTTGTCGTGGGAAAACCTGCTACTTGTCGTGTTTCGAACGGATTTCTTTTTGGTGGAAATGCTCTGGAGTGGGACCCGTTCCATGTTGGAGGAAAAGGGCTGCGACTGATCTCCTGGTTTTAACCCTTTCCTGGCTTTTGGCTAAAACGTCCAAGAACTCGTACTGTGCTCTGACGGTCTCAGTGCCGTGCTGTGCGTTGGTCTAAATAAAATGCCAAATGGTCATTAAATGGAAAAACAGCCCGTGTTTCTTTATAGTCACATTTAGCAAAAGGCCCACGTAAACTCACGTGTGGTTCAGCCTTCAGGTGTGAAGCAAATGTAGACATATGTCAGGTGAAGCACAAAAAAACACAATGCACGCAAGAGAAAACCGTTGAGCATGACATGTAATTACAATGCAAAGAAAAAGACAAAGGTTCAAATGAAAACCAGTATTAGTTCCCATTCTGTTCCCATGGGCCCTTTCTGTAATGGCTGGTTTACTCTGAGGTTAGAGGAAACCCAAAGATGAAACATGTCGCACCGTATCAAAATCATTTTTTTGCTCTTCTTTAGCCCATCTTCCTCTACCTCGGGGATCCCAGAGAGTCCAAAAGAACTCTGTGTTACACCCGAGTCAGTTCATCCCTTATCACTGATTGCCATTCCCAGTGGCCCTACTGGACATACGATACCTAAAAAGGTCAAGTCCATGGTGATGCCAAGTCTTTGATCTGACAGCCAAGACAGCTTTGATATGTGCTTATCAGTGAAAACAAGGTTCTTCCGTCTTCTCCTGTCTACTCGTCCTCATTTTCTCAGTTTAATCCATTCCTGGCACCATCTCCCTCTTTCCCTCCTTGTCCTCTCCCTCCTTCCTTACCCTTCCTGTGCCCTTTCTCCCTCCATCACCTCATCTTTCCCTTCTCTCTTATCTCTCCCTCTTTCCCGGCTCTCTTGAACTCACGCCTTCCTTCTCCTCTCCTACTCTCCGTTGCGCTTGTAGACCCCCTTATCTCCACGTGGCCTCTGCAGTTCTACACAGGTTTGCGCGCGCGCACACACACACACACACACACACACACACACACACACACACACACTATGATTAAATATAAGTTATATTAGCTACTCAACCAGAGAGTTAGACGATGGGCAGAGGGTCTGTCTCGCTCTGTCTGTATTTCTATTTTCCTTCCTCTCCCCATTAAGTCTCAATACATTTAATTCTGCCTCTCATAATATAATATGAAATACTGCAGACCTTTATGTTTGGTCCTTGTCTGCCTATCTATTCACTTTCTGCCCCCATTCAAGCATCATATTGTAAGAGAAGGCAAGTTCTTTTAGTATTTGTAGAATATTTCATACACAAAGGCAATTCAAAATGTTTTTCATGAGCCGTAAAAGCTGGATGGCAATCACACCGTATGCACTTTAGCAGTCAAGGGCCCTTTTTCTACTTAATGTCAAGGGGTTTGAAGGGTTTGTGTTCCTTGTGCACTCTGGTAGCCTTGATTGGTCTCGGTTGCCATTTTATCTGCCCAGCGCACCTCATGTTTTTGAAAGAGCAAAAAAAAGATAAGCACTCTATATCCTTTGGGTACATTGTAAGATTTGTTCTTGGTCACCTGAATGTAGCCGGTGCATCTCTAGCTACTGTGGTAACTCGCAGAGATTGACAGGTGAGTGCATGTTGGCTAGCAATATACGGATATCTGCAAATAAAATTAAAAAATCCAACATACTCAAAAGGATGAAAGAACGTTGTCGTGCTGTTAAGGTTCATTGAAAGCTACCTGCATTTCTTTAGGATTATGCGTTTCTAATATAAATCCAATGCTGTTTACCAATATGCTACATTGTCAAGCTTTTATTTGGATCAACTGGTTAGATGAAGAGTTTTGGACACATCTTGTGTATCAACATAAACTATATCCAGCAGCAGAAATATCAGCTTTTGTAATGAAGCTATATGTATTGTTATCCTGTATCCTCAGTAGCTCTAATGACAGGTCTTCATACTAGCTGAAGAATGGATCTGTCACCACTGAAATGTGCCTCTTTGATCTACTTTAAACTGCCACATAGTTGAAAATCAGTCGGTTATTTATGAGTCCTTTGCGTGGAAACACACCCCAAAGACTCTCTTCTGTTTGGCCGGTAACTTACACATCAGAAGCAGCTGACTGGGGAAATAATGCTTTATTCTGATAGAAGGCAGCTCGCAGCGGATACAGTACAAACTGTTCTTTGTGCTTTTCACATGCTGTATGCTGAAGACTCATCTAATAGAAGGGTCTGATTTCTTCTGGCATTAAAAGAGGATACTAAATGCAAAATTTCCTGGTCCATATTTCTCTCTCTGTGCCCCTTTCTCTCCCGCTCTGCCTTTGTATATTCTGGGTAGTGACTTGTATTTTAGGCTGCTGCTGCTTTCGATGCTTTCTTGCAAGGAACCGGATGAAACGTATAGGGTTTGTCTTGTTGACATTCCTCATTGCTTCCTAAATGCATCATTATCTACAAGCTTGAGGCTAAAGAAAACAATAGTTTGTAATTCAGATTGCCCACATCACTCTTATATCTGATGTTTCCTTTGAGTTATTCTTCATCAAACACCATGAGACGAGGCCTTGCCTTGTACCACATGTATATGAGAAATGAAACATGCTTATCAACAAGACGTTCTGCGTCGAATTGAGAGGGTAGTCGAAGTAACTGGCTGCACCTTTTTATAGATGGTAATGGCTATGAATATATAAGTTTGGCTTTCCCAGGTTTGACGCTGGCCATGGCTTCGACAGTCTGTTAGTTATCTTAAGTTGTATACCTTAATGGCAGTCTGCATCCGCCCGTTGATCAGTCAAAAAAACCGCAGGCATAATAAACCTGTCAGGAGATGCTTGAGGTTGTCTTCTCCAATCAGTTTTCTATTACCCACAGTCATCTGGGTGTTTGACTTTATGCCAGCAAAAGGAGAAATTTGGACTTTTTTGCAAGGCATGTTACAAAGTCTAGTGCTCTAAAGGAACGTCGAGTGTCACAACTTCAGCTGCCCGCACAACCATTCAGAAACCTTTCCATTTGTTGTAGAGTGTCTCAGATTTAAAGGGACCCATCTATCTATTTCCAGCAGCCTGTGTGAAGTCAGCAACATTTGGTAGAGAGGCAGCAGGGTGGGGGAGTGTGAGACTTTTACATGGAGTTCAAGTTCTTAGTGATACAATTTTAGAGGCTCAACCAGAACAACAACATTTTTGCATTTTTTTCCCAAGCGTAATCCAAGATTCTGCTTAGTTGGGATGATGGAGGATTTGTGGCAGTTTCTTAAGGATTACAACATTTTTTGTCAATCTACCAATCAAGTGGCTGCCATGGATACAATGACACCATGACAACCTCAATTATTTCTTTCCCTTTTCTTCCTTTCCTGTCTCAATCTGTCAAGCTCCCATTTTCCACTTTCCTCACGCTTCCTCTCCCTTTTCCACATCTAGACTGTATATGACTGTATATCTGTCCTCCCAGGTCTCTCCATTGCTTTTCTGTCATCTGCTCTCCCTTCCATATTTCAATTATATTTCTTTCCTTCTTTTTTTTACCCTTCTCAACCGGAAAGAGGGGGAAAAACACCCGGCACATCTGGTTGAAATGCTTCACTACAGCTGTTGACCAGTAAGCTGCTGTGTTGTGCTTGATACTGCAGGTTTAGATGCACTGTAGTACCTGCCAGTCGGTATGCTGATTCACTAAACCAAATTTAAAAATGCTTCAAACTTTGGCAGATTGCCTTGGAGATGTCTGTAAAAATTGCAAAATGCAACACTCCAAATAGAGTTTGGGTTCTACATCAGTAGCTGTTAGATGTTACGTTGTTATCCTCTGAGCAGTGAGTGACGGAAATGACAGGATTCAGAAAAGGTGAAGACTGGAATGACTGACCTTTCGGTTTGTTTGGGGAGTCCAGCTGTTTCTTTAGGTTTGAGCTGCTTTTAAAGAGGTCTGAAACCACAGAGGCTGAAATCCTCCCTTAGGCAGCAACAGAGCCAAGACCGAGAATTGAGTCACAAGGTCTTTTTTCCTGACGTAAATACTTAAAGGTGTACGTCCTGTGATGGACTTCTGTGGTGTAAACACAGATTATTGTATGCAGTCTCAGTACATCAGATCTGGCTGTTTTAATTACCAGTTAAAATACATAGAAAACTGTGCAGGAATGTAAATGTGTGGTGGCATCATGGTTATGAATGCGGGAAGGAAGATTATAGGCTCACAGGTTGGAAAACGTACGCGGCATCACAGGTTTTCCTCTCTTTTTACTCTTGGAAGAAGTAACATAAATACTTGGCAAGATTGATATTGTATTGTGGGTTCTGTTTTATTTCAGGAAAATTAAATGGAAAGAGAAAGTGAGACAGTGAGTGGCAACCACTGGACCAGAAGACCTCCCACTTTGCACAGAATTTCATGACTTCAGCTCTCGAAGAAGAGTTTTAAAAGGCATGAGCTGCAAACGCTGTTTCAAAGAATTTGTTTCTGTGGAGGATTTTGGTGTCACACTGTCATCGTATCCCTTTCTCCAGGGAGGACTGCTCTTTTTTCTGAAATGTAATACTTTGAATTCACAGACATTCACACTTTACCATTTGCTAGGCCCAACTTACACCTATATGACTGGTCGAGGCAACGTCTCCTTTTCACAGCAACGACTCGCTGCACTTCCGGCTTTTTGGCTTATGTTTTGTGTCTTCAAATCTTAATGAGGATAGCGATAGTGAGTTCCTTGTTACGGTTGCATTTCTCGTATTGATGAAATGCCGAAAACAAACAAGGAGGTTGAGAGGACCAGCTGGATTCACTACGAGTGACAGGTGGCGTGAAATCCGTTCTAAAACCACGATTTGACAAGCTGAGACGGGCCAGATCACGCTGTTGCCACATTTCCCTGCAACGTTATAAAACGGTTTCGTCTCATTGCGAATCTTTGGTCTGAACTGGTCTTTTAAAAGTCTAAAGCCTGCAACCTTCCAGTCCAAAGCTTGCTTGTTTGCCTTCTTGGCTACTACTGGGGAAACCCTCCCGTACAAAATAAACTGAAGAGAGAATATTCTTCAAAAGCAGCACAGCTTGATACCAATTGCGCCGAAAGGACAAGAATAGACAGGCTTGAAAATCACCTCACAATCACTTAAATCAGGAGTATACATATAACAGCTGTCAGATGAAAAAGGCATCTTCAAAAATGAATTCCAGAAATTAGGTTAAACTGCTATTTTTAGATTGGCAACCGTGCCATTGAGCTCATGGCGCTGAGGTTTAAAATGTTTCATGCTTCTTTTCGTCAAAGGCTTGCTCACATCGCATAATTGTCATTGTTTTAGTTCTTTTTTTTTTATGTGACACGGGTGAACATGCAGTAAAAACAGCATTTTGCACAATTGCTCTTTCGCCACCTCTGTTCTAATTATAGTGCGTTAAGGGAGACATAGACAACAAAGCTGAGAGAAAAGCAGGTTGACTGGTTGTTCTGTTTATAGATTTCAGTACTGGTCCGTGCATCCGTTTTATAGCACAACCAAACGTGCTGTGTGGGCTGAGAGGATTCATCAGGTCACATTGTTTGGATAAAAAAAGACTAACGAAGATGGACAACAACGATGTTCAGTACAGTGATACTAAACGCGTGAGTAAACATGGCTTTGGTCTTCTGCATCACGTCCAGTGCTTAGGTGCAGAAGAAAAAGAAGAAAGAAACCCGTCCAATCGCAGCAACTCGGTGGAAATAATTTTATTAAGATGTAATGGCTCGATTTCACTCCATTGCTCAAATTTGGGTTTCCTGGCCCCGAAGCATTGCGACGATGGCGAAAATCTTCTGAGCATTCCTTCAGAAAGAAAGTTTTATAATGGTAACTGATATAGGTCAGTGAAAGTCACAGATGACTCACTGCCTATTAAACTCCTGTAAGGTACTGCAGCAAGCAAGCAACCGTAGACACATTTCAACTCATGCAATGGTAAAATCTATTTCGTTGAAAAATCATAGAAATAAAGATTTGATCTTTATTTGTGTGTTCAGGTAAGCAGTGTACTGTGCAATGTTGGATAATAATTATGCTTGTTTAATTATGTTTTGCTTACATTTTGTGAGCTAGATCATTGTTTTGACCAAAGATGTGAAACGGAGTGTTTTTCCCAGTGATAGTTATTTCAAAAAAGGTTGCAGTGGACCGCCGTTAAAGACAGACATTTATATTTTTATTTGTGACATACTGTAGTCTTGCATGCATGGATGGGGCTCTATGCACACACACACACAGCCCTCCATCCGGCTCCCAGAGGCAGATTTATGAAGCAATAAAAGCTCATCTCTTGGAGACAGTCACATACACACACACACACACAAATACACACACACACAGACACACACGCACACATCATAACCTCGCCAAGTGCAGAGCTTTGCATATCCCCCCTTCAACACACTAGAGACAGATGTTCTCTGTGATATTACATCTGTTTCTGCAACACACACAAATCACAGACACGCACACGCACACACACACACACACACACACACACACTCAAAGCCTCCTAGTATTGAGGAGGACACGCAACACATTTTCTCATTGGAACGATGTGAGGGTTCTTAGTCCAAGAGTGTACAACAGATCCTGACTGCTGGCTCAGTGAGAGTGACTGGGAGAAGTGAAATACAGAGCGAGGATGAAACAAAGAGCGACAATGAAAAAGAGCAGAACGGGGAGGAAGACAGGGAGTTCGTGTGTGTGGTTGTTTGCCATTTAGGCCTCTTGCATGAGCAGTTCAATTACTTTTTGGAGCTGGGGCCAAAATGGATGGAGGGATGACTAGTTGGCGAGCTGGTTCAAGGACTCCTTGGCTCTTTGGCTGGCAGGCTGCATGGAGGGATGGATGGCCGACTGGATGGATGAGTGCCCTTGAGCAAGGTGCTTAATCCCCACCAGCAGTGTCCCTGCCCCGTAGATTCAGCTCTTAAATTAAAGGTATCTTTTTGAGTTTGAAAGATGCTGTCTGATGTCGGCGGACGCATTTGGTCAACCCAGACAGAAAGGCAGGGATGTAAATTGATAGTTGTTTTAAGTTGGCACTAGGAGGCGGTGTTGAGTAGTACTGGTATGATGGCGTGGACTGGAGGTAAGTGTGTGTGTGAAGGTGCTGGGCTGTACAGGGCAAGCAGCATGTTATTTTTTCTTAATTTTATTATAACAAACATTATCAGGGAATCGTTAAATTTTTATCGCATGTTATTTCTAAAACATTAAGTTGGTTACTCAGGTCGGCAACCT
This sequence comes from Gadopsis marmoratus, assembly GCA_036023855.1. Taxonomy (NCBI): domain Eukaryota; kingdom Metazoa; phylum Chordata; class Actinopteri; order Centrarchiformes; family Percichthyidae; genus Gadopsis; species Gadopsis marmoratus. The sequence goes on along the minus strand of JAVQJF010015607.1, from coordinate 9,563 downwards.
GACGCGCCAGATGGTTTGTGACGCAGAACCATCTGAGAAGTCGTCCTTGGAAACTGTTTGGAAAAAGGGCAAACGCTTTCAAAACGTTCTTGGCGGGTGATTGGGTGAGCCATCTGTCCATCACCGTCTATCCCGGGCTAACTTCAGCCAATCAGATCAACGAACCATATGACGAAGCTGAAGCCAGTCGGGAGAAGGGGGAAACATCTTTTCCATCCCTCAGTTTTCCTTTGCTCTTCTTTCAATGAAGAAGTACTCTACAGATCTGATACACCCGTAGTAACTCACGGGGTCCCTTGGGGCGGCTGTGGCTTAGGAGGTGAAGCTGCTGACCTTCAACCTGGTAGTCAGGGGTACGATTCATGTCAAAGTGTCCCTGGGCAAGACACTGAACCCTAAGTTGCCCCTCGGTTGCCATATCAGTGCCGTGTCCCTGACCAAGATGGGGCATAGAGAACTTTGACTTGGTCAAGCCACTGCCCCAGGCTGTCCTCAGGAGACCAGTTTCATTGTGGGTGAATGTATCCTCATGTTTGACAATAATAGACCTCAGGGTTAGGGTTCTAATCTTCATTGGTCGGAACTACTGTGGTTCGGCCAGCAGAGCATAACTTGAAGCGTGGCAGGATGGATTCTCACGTGATCCATTGTGACTCAAGCTGCCTGACAAGGCAAACAGGTCGGTGCTTCATTTAAAAACTATGGTATAGTTTCTTTTGTAGTATGTTCTTTTGTGGACTCAAATGGCACTTTATTTATTGTGTTCTTTTTGAGTATGCACAAACAGCGATGTTTAAGCACGAACTCTGTTTAAGTCCATTAACCCAGCGTGCCATGCGTCGTTCTCTAAATGCTTCCGGCTATCTTGCCTTCATTGTTATAGGATCTGAGGTTGTATCTGGCAACAATTTGATTCATTTTCAAAAGCTTTTATGAGTGAGTGAGCAATTACCCCAAAAATAGTCAGAGACAGAAGTTCTTGACAAGAGAAAGTTATAAGTTGAGTTAATTATATACGCTTTTTATATCTTCTATGGTTTAAATCAGCCTTGGTAATCAAGCCATCAGTCACGCCATTTTTAAATTCTCCCCTTCCTCCCCTCCCTCGGCCCACCGCCTGTCACTCTTAGCATGCATCACACATAGACTCATTCCACACAAAGACCCCCCGCTCTGCCCCCGTTGACAAGAACCCCACATTTCAACCTCAAAATGGGCCTTTTTCTTTGGTTTTTTTGTCTTTTTTTTGGTGGAGCTGTCACAAAGTCTTCACACCCTGGTTTAGTCAGAGAAGGGAAATAGATTGAGAGAGGAGGGTAAATTGACACGGAATATGAGTGAGAGTGAAAGAGTATGACAGAGAGAGATGTCACCCACGCTCCCTGGCTCTTTCTGAACAAGTCGCACGGTACCGACTGACTGACACCGCTCCCACGTTCAACTTTAAAAAACAGACGTTAGACTTTCTGCCTTTTTTCACTTGTTAAAAGGCTTTCAGGGTCTTTGTAGACTTTGGTAAAAGGCGGCAGAAGAGCAGAGGTGTGTGCAGCTTCCCAGAGGAGGAAGAAGCAGGAATTCAAGTGTCTAGGGTGCCGTTGCTCGACTGAAGTAAAGTCTTGTCAGTGCTGAACCGTGTGAACTGCTGCTTTAGCAGTGGATTTTAGCACAATGGAAAAAAAGTGCAATGTCAGAGAGAAGTTCCCTGCGCTGTAACTACATACATTTGACAGTTCATCTTTGTATTTTGTGAAAGTTACATTATTAATGGCCGACAGCGTCTTTTGATGTTTGAAAACTAAGACAGAACTCCTGCACCAGGTTCAAAATGTAACAAAACACTTTCTGCTTGGTGGACTTTAAATCTTGAAACTGCTGATGTGTAAAATTAGGATTAATCACAAGGTGTTGTGCTTCCTCTGATCCCTCAGGAGACAAATCTCCGTTGGTCTCTTGATTGGGCAAATGTTCCTCTCTAACAACCCAAACAGCTGTTGATGTTGATGGTCTCCAGGATACGGAGTGACTCACATTTTACAACTTATCACAATTTTTTTTCCCCAGGAGTAAATGAGATAATCATTACTCACCTCCATTGTTTTTAGGCTCACAGAGTGTGTAGTGAGGCACACCTTCCTTTTCCAATAGAACGTGTGAACACTACAATAGCGTTATCACTCATTCGCTGCATTTATCAATTTTTGGCCACTGAGGGGCAGAAGAACTTCAGGGCAAGCTGACAGACACACAGCCCTAAAATATTATGGCTTTCTAAAAATCGAATTTGGCTTGTCACCTATTTACACATTCAGCAGACACAGCCACATTAGCATCCCACTGGAGTTGTGTCTGGACCTGCTCTATATGAAAAAGTGCCCTGAGATAGCGTTGTCATGATATGGCGCTATATAAATAAAACTGAATTGATTTGTTTCTGTCCACCTGCGAATGTTGTCCCCGATATTTACTCTCCTTTTAGCTCTGGTTTAGCTCCCATATCTACCTCTTGAGCGGCCATCTCTGCAGCATTCTTCCCCGTATAGTTGCTAACTGTGTTTGTCTCTCGTTTTGTGCGTCGGGAAGCGTACAGAACTTAATCAGAGCTTGTTTTCTGAGAACCGCTGCCTGCTGCTGCTGCTGGAGACTGATTTGATTAGAGCGACAAGACAGAACCACAAATGTGCAATCAAACAAAACAATGAGCTAAAACAGTCTAAAATGCTCTGCAGAATTGATGAGTGGGTGATAATTCTCTGCTTCATTACTGCAATGATATCTGATACAAAGGACACATATGGCGTCAGGTCAATATAAATCAAGGTTAGTAAAAAAGATAGATTCTCGGTAAGTCTGGTGACACAACACGAAGCCTGAGCAGTTACCTACGTTTATCTTTACAGTGTTGCATTAGTGTTGATGTAGTACATAGTTAAACTGTTGACTACCACCCCGTTTGATGTTTCCTCTACAGTTTTACCTTCCAGCCAATCAGAAAATATTATTTTCTGTGGCTATGATTCATAAAAATCGAAATTTTTTATATAAAAATCACAGACAGCAATACAATTTTCATCACATTGCAGTTACCCTATGATATTGCAATGTTTTGATATATCAGGTACATGAATATCTTATCTGGTTCGTGCAGTTTGGGTGGCAACTGTCTTCTCCTCCCGGGTGAATGCAGCCTTTATCAGGAGGAGTAGCTGTGTTTAAGATTCAGCACATCTCTGCAGACTGTCACCCACACACACGTGTTACATATGAGCGTCCTGCACTGAAAACCTGCTTTTAGCCACCACCCAGTCACTCTGTCATGCACAATTTCATCCATCATACACGGTGGTGCTCTAAACTGAAAACCTGATTTTTGAGGTCAGCCTCAGCGTTTGCACACACACACACAGACACAGACACATATTCTTGTTCGTAAATAAGCATAGAACGGTGAAAACCTGGTTTCGTCAGTCAGGAATGTGTTGAAGAGGCATGTTAATTACTCCAGCGTGCAAAACTTAACAAGTACCTTACCCCAGTTCAGAGTCTGATTTATTAAGATCACTTATGCAAATCAAGTGAGTTGCTATTTTCCAATTAGAACACTTGAGGCACAATGCAGTGTAAGTACTGAATGCAATACAAGTGCCAGGTGAGAGGGGGGAAGCTGTTATACAGTAGCACGCAGCAGAAAGGAGCCCGTGATTACACACATTTTATTATTCCAGGCTTGGCTTGACTCTTCTGGGTGTAGATTTTATGATTCTAATTCCACCAAATAGTGATTCGTAATAATGGGCAAAGCGGTATTCATGCTTTTTACCAGAAGAGATTTTGTAATTAGAATTTCTACTTCACTGCGCTCCATCCTTTGAATTCTGACAAATTTAATTAGCAAATTATTGACCCACTGTGCCCCGCAGATGAATAGAAATCATCAACCCTGTCTTGGACTCAAATTGTGCTTCTTGAAACAATTTCTTCTCCCTAATTACGGGTCATTGCTGGGATGGTTGACCTGTTGGTTCCTGCAAACTGATGACGAGGCAGGACAAGTCTACCAAAACACACAATTAGGCTTTTTGTAAGCCAATATTGTATTTAATAAATTCTGAGGGAAAACAAAAAACTAAATTGGATATGTCTTGAGGAAACCCATGGCTCAAATACGTCCTGATAAATCAGCAGCCATGACTTTCTCAAGGTGAGAGGTTACATTAGGATGTGCTTCCTCTCACTGTTAACAGGCACTGGTTTAAAAAACTCATGCATTCAATTGTTACTCCTCAAACTTTTTTTTTTTTTACTGGGTCAAATGTGCTGATAGTTTCATATGAAATGTGCGCAGTAATTGTGCGTGATATTCTTAGAAGATCTGCATGCTTTGCATCTGCACCTTTGACACTGGCACCAGAAATGTTACGGCTCTCCCCCACTGAGCCAGTCGCATTCACCTGTTTTAATAAAGTAAATGCAGTCACCACTGATCCAGTCGCTGAGCCAGCGTGTCAGTGAAACGTCAACTGTACAGGAGTGACGTTACCACACAGTAATATACACCACACAGTGGTCTTTTCAAGAGTGAGTCAAATGGCTGACTTACTGACGTCACCTTTTATTTCTTCTAACGCTCGGTGTCTGACGGTTAAACCCTTGCGTTGCTCCTCAGACAGCCAGCCAGTCAACGCCGGCAGTTGCCCCCACACGCTTGAACACTGCGGATTTGCATTCAACAGCCAGTCACCTATGGATTCACCCACTGAAATGAGAGCGCAGCACTGAAAACCTGACAATCACCCAACTGCTCTGTCTGCCACACACTCAACCGTCTCCTCCGTCTGCTGCCCACACACTCGCCTGTCATGTACTGTATAGACAATGAACACGAGAGCTCTACACTGGAGAGCTAGATTTTAATCCTACCACGCTTTTTCCCATCCGTAGCCTCTGGTTATCTGTGCACTAGCCTGGGAGTAGGCCCAGGGCGAATCCATCGCCTATTCACAATGCGCCAAGTAGCTTTGGGGCCTATTACTAAATCCGCAAAGCTGAGACTAACACTACTCTTGCCTTAGCGTGATACCTGGTAAAGCCATTTAAAATGTACCGGTAGCAAGACGTATTTAGCCCAAGGCAGAGCGGAATGGTCGCCCAGGGTTAATGGGAACGATCATAGGCGATCTCTTCATATCAGATCCTTATTGCGATGAATGTCTGATCAAATGTTACGTCCTGCTAGGATGAATATGCAGAACGCCACCTCTGTCTGTGAAGGCTGCCCCCCCCCCCCACATTCACCTGCTGTAGATGGCAGTTGTTCTTGCACATCGTTTCGCTGTCACTCGCTCCTATTCTTTTGTTTTATTAACAGTTCGTATATGCACATTATTCTTAGTAAGAATAATGTCTGCAGGATGTATCACAGACTCATTATATACAGCAAGAGAGTCAAAACCAGATCAAAGAGCACACGAGCCACCTAAACTGCCACCTGAAAGGTGAGTCAGCCAGTCATCAATTTCATCACCTTTTCCAGCCAGTCAACCAGCCGTCCAACCGGCTAATCAGCCACACTCGCGTCCTTCTCCTTAAAACTTGAAGGTCTGTTGTCAGCGAGGACGTGGACAGTTAATCACATTCATTAACCTGACAGGCTTTATCAAAAGGCATTACGAGCACAGAAGAATAGAGGGGAGGGGAGAGAGGAGGAGCAAAACGAAGGGAAGAGGATAGGAGGCGAGGCGAAGATGACAGGTTCGTAAATTCGTCATCACAGGAGGAGAGGGACAGAGAGGATGAGGAGGGGAGGGGATTAAAGAAGGGCAGAGGAGGAGAGGAGACAGATGTTTTCACAACAGATCTAAATAGGGTTACTTTGCGGTTAATCCTCTATAATTCTTCCCCATTTCACAGACAGAGAGTTTCCATAGGAGCTCATTATGGACTCATGAATGTGCAGGGGTGATTTCTGCGGCGCCTGCATTGGGTAGGTGTGTGATTTCACAACAGCTTGACACATTCTGTACATAACAGGATTTCATATGGTGGAAAATATAACAAGGCAATAATAAAGCTGCACAGTATCAGCTGATCTCTGTGTTGGGTAGTTGGACATAACGGGTAACGGCTGACCTCTGTGGCAGGAGCATCTTGACAATTCAATACAACAGGCCTTTCTCACAGTGGACATTTTGACTTGTCAACTGCAGGTGTAATTTGTATGATTAATAATAGCTTTATTTCATTTGGGTCTTCCGAAGGCTTTGCCATTGTACAAACCTATCAGTAAGGTTATTAGGTACAGCTGTGATTTTCCTTCTTTCACAAGTCAAAATTGACAAAAGCCCCAGAGTCTACAATGCATTCTATTTTTTCTCAGTATGGGCACTTGAATGTCCTGGAAAACGGCTCCATCCTTGAAAATAGTTTATCTTCAGGGCATAACTAAAAACTAAACAGAAGTCATCGTGTATTGTTGAAGGAAATGTGTCCTTCTCCAGTCAGTCAACCATCCATCCAGAGTTTTTTACTCAAATGAATCAATAGCATTTTGGGCAGTTGATTTGTAAAATGAAAAGTAAAATTAAAGCCTTTCTTGACAGAACTGACATATGTTACTTACAGTATCATACTTCAACATTTCAAAATCTTCAAATTTGGTACTTCAGACTAATTTTGCACAGCAGAAAAATAACGCATATTTTTAGAATTGAGAAATGAAACTTAAATTAAAGAAGTGCATTTCGTGTTTGTTCATGTCCTTTGCTACAGTTTACCGCCATTGCTTGATCTGCTGAGCTCTAGGTGCCTCGTTCAGACAGACGGATATTTTAGGAATCAAACCTCTCAGCGAGATGAGCCAGTCACTTTGACCGGTCTGCCACTGTCCGTCAGCATGCTGTCACTCAGCATCGCTATCAGCAGCCAACACCGGGGTCACATGCACCGTTGGCTGATTTGCCAATAATGCAGGCGCGAACTATGTCATTATAACCTGAGCAAGGTATTAATGAGCAGACGTCAAGGGGTCATCATAATGAGGACATAACGAGGTCAGCGGCTTTCATCCTACGCGGGGCACGAGAGGATGTCACAATAATGGGGACATAATGGCGGGGTGTCACGACGAGGTGTCTACATATCGAGGTGTCCCTAATAACCTGCTCTGAGTGTTTACCCCAATTAGACATTACAGAGGCATCCAGGAGGGAGAGGGAGCAAAAAGAGACAGAGGGGAGACATATGTGCGGAACCAGAGATGGGGAGAGGAGGTGGGGAGTGCGCAGAGTAGAAAGAAAGATGAGGAGAAAGAGAGTTTGAAGGGGCACGGTGCAGTGATTAGAATGTGATGGCCTGTGTAGAGCTGAGAGTGTGTGTGTGTGTGCGTGTGTGTGTGTGTGTGTGTGTGTGTGCACTCGCGGGTTTTTGAATTAATGAGAATCTCAGATGAGAGGAGAGGGTCATCACGACCTGCATGCAAATCACACAAGCCGCACACATGCACACAAGCAAAAGCACACACTCGTATGTGCACGCACGCACTTTGGGCATGGAATGCATCAGTGTGCGACTGTGTGAGTGGCATCGGGCGACACAGCTGCTCTGCCTGCTGTCCTACGTGGCACAATGTCATTCACGTGTGAATGTCAGTAATAGGCGGAGAGCTTTGCTCCGCCTCTCCTCGCTCAGGAGTCAGTTAGACAAACGGGCCCTCGAACCATCTTTGTCGATCTAGGGAAGGCTGGCGCTCCACTCGTCGTCCTTACTGCAGGAATGTGCGGATTCTGACTCGTATGAAAGCACCCACCTAAGAGATAATTGTGCACTCGGTTGCTCCAATGCTAGCGCACACAAGTCGCTGTAACATGATTCACACCGTGTACTGCTGTACATTGTGCACTGTTCTATATACGCCTACTATAAGCTTACTAAGCGGCATGATTACATTAAAGCAAATAAAACTAGTAACACAAGCAGAATTTTCAGTGTATGAAATTAAAATGATCATCAGTCATTGTTCTTTAGGTAAACTAATGGTATCTGGTCGCAATGCAGGCAGCACAGAGAGACGGGGAGGCAGAGGCAGATGATCAGGTGGGAAAGTGGACTGGGTTGCAATTTAGTAGAGCACAGAGACAGGAAGTGTAAGTACCTAGCTAAACAGGAAGCTTGGTAAGGCACCACAGGTGGATTCATCTTGTGTGTGAGTGGCTGTGGTTACATGGAGAGCAACACTCCCATCGTAGTCAGATTAAGACGCGGATGGACAGCACCAGCAGTCCTCCATACTGTAGTCTTTGAGCCGCTCCACATTGGCGTGTTTCTTTACCTCTCCTCTCCACTGCTTTGGATGCGCACCTTATCCTGCTGCACTAACATCACACACACACACACACACACACACAGCAGCGTAAGCAGATCGAATGACCCTCAGTATCAGCCACTACATTTATAAAGCCTCAACGCATCGCAAACACAGACACACGAGCGTCTGCTGCTCACTGACACCCACCGGTTGCTATAGCGCAGGATTCTCGACTACATCTCTCTCCTTCTCTCTCTGCTAGTCGCTCGTCTCTATATGGTCATTAAATCAATATGCTTTGATACAGGTTGAGAGACGTATTCCACACATCAAGGCGCTCGAGAATTTGAGGAATTGTCCAGAATTCTGCTTCAACCAGCTGCAAATGTGTAGGAGCGATTTCTTCACTTTATGCCTCGTTTCAACACAAGGAGAGAAGGAATCTGTGATGGCAAAATGTAACAAACAAAACACACATTGTGGTCCTACACATCAGTTGCATGTTTTTTTTTTTTCATGGGTGAAGAATCGCTGCTCTGAACCGTCCAGTTGGAGTGAAGAAATTGCTTGGAAAAGAGTAACGTGGGCCAGAAGAACTCTACAAGATGAGAGACGCAGAGCCTGATATTATAACTATAAATATGTTTTAGCCATGTTTTGACATTATCATCCCATAAGCACTGTGGGTGACACTACCCTCTTCAGGCTTTCTGGAAGAAGGTTCTGGAGCCTCCATGCACGCTAAGAAGAAGAAAGTCATTTATTTATCAACCATTAGGATGCACACACACACACACACACACACACACACACGCACAGGTAGGGAGCGGCAACGCCCAAACACACACACATGCAGCATCCCACGTTGAAATGCGTTCTCTGCTTTTATCCCATCCAGGTCATCAGGTCAGGGACAGGACGGGAGAGTGATCCGTTCTTCTCGCGTGTCTTTGTGTTGGGCTTATTTTTCACGGAGGAAACCCAAGCGTTACGTAAGCGTTCTTACGTTACGACGTTTGTTCAACTTTTAAAACACATTCATCCTTTACATCCTTCATGCTGCTCCCACTTCAACACATTCATATTCCTATAAAACTGGAATTACATACAGGAAACTACATTTCAAATATTCCACATCATTCATACTTTCAGGATTATTCAACATTTCAAGCCAGCTATTCAGTTTAGGCTGTCGCCTTTCAACAAATATTAAGACATTAACATCCACAGCTGCTTGAACTGCAGAAATGTCCCAGAATTGTTT
>JAVQJF010015606.1:0-39164 GCA_036023855.1 Gadopsis marmoratus | reverse complement strand
ATGTTTTGAACCAGTTTAACACACAGTCAGAGAGACCAACCAACGTTTCAAGGCGATTGATTAGTATGTCATGGTCAACTGTATCAAATGCTGCACTTAGGTCTAAAAGGACAAGAACTGAGACCTTATTTTGATCGTAGTTTTGTCTGAGGTCGCTAATTATTTTAGTTAGAGCAGTTTCAGTGCTGTTTGATGTGATCGAAATGTGTCTTTGTTACATTCTCTTGCTTTAATAACTGGCCTTTCTACATATCTCTTCACAGTACAGTGACATCGTATTGTGCTTTACATTTAAGGCATGTGGGGTTTTTTTTCAACAAGGCAATTCAATGTGCTTTGACATAAAAGGCATTGAGAAAAAAAGAGAAACCGAAACGCAAGGCAGAATAAAAAGACATAAAAAAACATAAATGGGATTAAAAAGATGTCAAATAAAATAAACTATACAAGCTAGAATAGATTAAACAGGAGAATAAAACACTCCTCTGGGAGTTTGTTCCAGATATGTGGAGCATAAAAAGTGAATGCTGCTTCTCCGTGTTTAGTTTTGACTCTGGGGACAGAAAGCAGACCTGAACCAGAAATACCAGGAACCTATTTTGGCCCTAAAGTCAGGGCATCATCAGCGGTAGTAATATTTTAAGATGAATTCTTTGGCACACAGGAAGCCAGTGCAGAGATCTGAGGAGCACAAAGATGAGGCTTCAGTTGACAGGTTTGAACTCCTGGTCAGGATTGACAGGTGATGACTTGTACGCCTTCATTCCGCTGCTAACCTGACTCAGGTCGTGGGGGTCAGGACTGTTGTCTTGTAGCGGCTTCTTCCAACACGCAGCAGCTCTCATGTTGATCTTCCCCGTCACCACAACAGTCCTCCTTCGCCTTCTCATGATACGGGTGATGATGGTATCTCTTATCGTTAACTCATATCTCATCGACACATTTGGTTTCTGTTCTGCAGGACTGTGTGAGGAATTCATTGCTCTAACTGCGTGGCCATTATCACGTATCAAGTGTTTATAAATGAACCTGTGAAAATCTCCATATCTCAGGTACAATCACCTGCAGTGTGTGGAATACTGTACGACAATCAGGGGATTGAAGAAATGCTATTAAAACCATTCTCACGAGGCGACCTGCTCTGAGTCCAGGCAGAAAATGTTAACAAGTGAATACATCAATACTTAAAAACAGTTTCCACTTGTGTTTGCTGCTCAGACAAACTCACCAGACAGACACTCACACCTCTGCAAAACTATTGGTAATATCAGGCTCAGCTGGCACAGCGTGGCCCTCCACTACCTGTTCAGTGGCCCGGCGTGATTTTCTGTCAGACTCACAGTTCATACAGCGACATCGTGAAAAGAGTAGCAGCAAATCTCCAAACCACAGCTCTTATAAGAAAAAGAGGGGCAGAACCGCGGAGTCCGGATGTGTTATTGTAATGCCCCTGGTCTGGGGGGCTTGTGGGTTACGTGTCTTTTGTTCTATTCTTGTGTTTTCATGTCACGTCCCTCTCTGGGGACTTGTGTTTTCATGTGTTCTTCCTTGTGTTGTTCCGAGGTCCTGTGTTTCATGTTTGAGTTCTCCTGTGTCAGATCCCGGTTTGTTTCCTGTGTGTGTCCAGTGTTTCCCTTCCTGGTGTGGTTCCTTCCTTATTTGGTTATGTGTCCTGCCCTCGTTAGTCTCCCTTTGGTGTTGATCCTTTCCACCTGTTCCCTGTGTTCACCTGTGTCTAGTTCTCTTGTTAGTGGGTGTGTATATCTGTGCTTGTGTTTCCCCCTGTCTCTTGTTGGTTCATTGTCATAGTGTTGAGCATCTCTGTCGTCTTTCCGTAGGTTTCTGTAGTTTTGTATATTGGATTATCTTGTGGCTTTCTGTTAATAAACTGGACTTTCTCCACGTCAGCTTTTGGGTCCTATTTCCTGCCCGCACAATGCCTGGGCGTGACACCTTTAGTTTGTTCCTTCTCCATTAAGGAACCTTTGTCACTATTTTTCCCACTTACAGGAGAATAGGACTAAACCACAGTTAACTGTTACCCCAAATTTTGTTTCTTCTCAAAGAGGTCAAAAGACATTAAAACCTTTCCCGAATTTTGATTTACTTAGGTCAAAAGACGTTAAAACCTTTCCTGAATTTTGTTTTACTTAGGTCAAAAGACGTTAAAACCTTTCCCGACGTCTTTCCCGAATTTTGTTTTCCATAGGTCAACAGACGTTAAAACCTTTTCGACAAACTTGTAATAATACGCCTAAAGAGGTGAGAATATTACGAGGATTGTCTTTATTGCTTTCACTCACTACTCTCTTTCTCCCTTTTAACCTTCACTTCTTCCTCGCATCTCTTAAAATAAAGCTATAAAATTTTAAATGTTTAAAAGCAACTAAGAAGGTTATAGCAGATAGCTAATTGAAGGCTAAATTGAAAAAATTAGTTTTAAGCTTTCTCTTGAAGATGTGTAGTGAGCTGGTTTAACAATAGTTTGACCATTTGGTAAATATCTTTCTTGATGGAATATCGATTCTACTCTTATTGTAGTTGGGAGTCAGGAGACGGTTATGCAGATCATTTGATTCTATTTGGCCCAGATTTGATATCTGTCAATACATTTTCTGAAGCCACCCCAAACCAATTTATTTGAATTGCATGTTTTTGTTCTACTTCCTGTTATCTGTGCTAAAATCCTCTTGTCAAAGCAGGATTCATGTGTTCATGAATTTATTACTCAGCCAGGGCATGAAGGCCTGCACAAAGCCATTTAATTGCTTTTGCTTTTCCCTTGAATTGCCAAGCTGTCAATGTGAGAATAGCAAAAGCACAGTGAGAGAAGAAAAAGCAATGTGGGAAAAGCAATGTGAGAAAATAAAGGGATAATTTATATTTTATTTGTCATATTTATTCATTTTATTTCTGTTTATATTGCCACATTCATTGTCTTGTTCTTTTACAGATTTATTCTTTTTTGTGGCACTCCTATGACTCCATAGTCAACACACCTAGTTGGGGTAATTATTTAAATTTAAATCTTTTTTGTTGCTAAAATTATCTTTCCAGCTTGGCAGTCAGGTGACGTCACATAAACATGGCCGCACGCAGAGCAGAGCTTTCAGTGGTAAACTATAACGGCATGTTGTTTGTGGTGTTAAAAGCATTGAAACATTACATTTATAAATGTAACAACAACCTCTCTTTCCAGAAAAAGCAGATCCGATTGTGATGGATACTTTTATTATGCATGCTTTTTACTCTGTTCTGTAAGATTAACCTTAAGCTTGCTTGCCATACAGAATGTCTGCAGCCCTGCATCCTGACTTAGACTTAATGGCGTTTATTTTATTTGTTATTTTATTGTTTAATGACTTTTATGAACTTACGTTGTTTATGGTTGTGTTGCTGTTGAATTCTTCAAATGTCATTGTTTAAATCTTTAAGCATCACAAATAAAATCCCATTCATCGCCATCTTTGACAGAGAAATCTCAGAGGCAGATATTAACTTGGCTAAATAAGAAAACAAACTATCGACATGTCTACAAATCAACAGCGTTAAGTAAGAAAATCTTTTTTGTTTGAAATTTAGGTATACTGACCCTTAGATAAAGATTTTTTTGAAAGGTTATTGCGATAAAACTTAAAAAAGCAGTGTGTAGTGCAGCTGTTTGTGTGTGACTCAACATCCTGTTCAGTTCTAGAACATGTTATTTTGGATTGAATTGACTTAATATCAGAAATAATCACTGGTGAAATAATAACAGCTCTGTGGGAGGGTAAAGAAAGATTAAGGCCGAGAACTAGATCTCAAACGATAACACAATGAAATCCTATTTAAAACACTTGGATCTGTTCCAACTTAATTTTTTTTTCTCTCTCTGCAACAACACCTCCAAGCACAATGTGCTCAGGAAGCAGAGCTGGACTGGCTATCTGGCACACAATGCCAGATGGGCCAACTCAACTGGCCCGGCCCATCATGATACAGGTTGATTGGTTCGGATCTTAATTAACAGTGTCATTGACACTGGGCTGGCCCAATCACATCTTTAAAACCCCGCCCCTTATAGGTCAGAGGGCATTTAAGCCCCACCCACACCAGAGTGGAAAACTATTAATCGCTCAAAAAAACTTAGCTTTTAAGAAGACAAACGTAGATCGAGAGGCATCAGCAGGAACAAAGGGGAAACTGTAGGATCCTGACACGCAGTATGTTTGTGTGCAGCTAGCGTTTAGCCACAGGTCAGTCAAACTTCCAAATGTCAGTTTTAGGCTAACTATACTGCAAGAAACTTGTGTAGTGGAATGTGGCTGAATCAGAAAGCCATACAGTATTATGTTTGTGTGCCTTAGCTAACTATAGTAACTATCAATGATAACAATATTGATATTATCCTCTCTGGTAAGAGTGCTAAAACATTCCTTTGACAAATGTAGTGTTTTTAGCTAGCTACAAGTATTTTGTTAGCGTTTCAGCCCTTAGCTGATAGTTTGTGGAGCCGAATGTTTTCCCCTCCGGTGGGCATGGTTTTTGGAGTATGACTCGATTTGTCTCTGCCGCTGCTGTTTATTGGTGTGATGCGTCAACGCGGTCGCCATGTTGGTAACCGTTTCTATATTAGCTATGTGGTGAAAATATACGTGACTTATTTGACTCGATTATAAAGTTAATACTGTCACTAATGTTAGCCATTTAAGTTAACTTATGTGGTAGCTTAACACATAGAATTCCTCATCTGTCTGTTTAGCTAGCTAAATAATGACGTTAAATGTCCTCCACTTGGCACAAAGCTAGGCATTTTAATTATTACCTAGCAATTAGCTAGGATTAATAAGCCTCACAACATTACTCACTTATTTTGTCAACCTTCATCAAAAACCTCTCGATGTCTTCAAGTTTGTTCTTTGTGCTTTTGCCCTGTTAACAATAATACTTTAAACTCAGAATTCTGACTTTAATCTCAGAATTAAAAAAAAAAGTGTTTTTCGTAGTTTTACAGCAGTTTGCATCCTTTTGTGGAGTCATAGGAGTGCCACAAAAAAGAATAAATCTGTAAAACAACAAGACCATGAATGTGGAAATATAAACAGAAATAAATAAAAGAATAAATATAAGAAATAAAATCTAAATTATCCCTTTATTTGTCCTTATTCGTTTCCCGTTTGCCATTCCCACATTGCTTTTTCTTGCTTTTCCCTTGTATTGCCAAGCTGTCAATGTGGGAATAGCAAACGCAAAGTGAGAAAAGAAAAAGCAATGTGGGAATAGCAAAAGTCCACCAGGTGCTGCTGTTGCGGCCCGAGGTCCAGATCCAGTCAGCTGTTTGTCTGACCGAGACCTCCTCAGACTCTGGGGAGCTTTTACTGAGACTGCAGGCTGAAAAACATCTCCAGCTTTACAAGTCACTTATATTATAAAGCCCAAAAGTACATTGTAGTGACTTGAATTATCTAAACAAGTAAACCTATGAGCCACTGAGGGTGCTGCTTTACCGGAGTTGGCCTAATTGACGCGTCCTTGATGTAGTATAGTTAAACTATTAACTTGTCCAAGTTGTTGTATAGCCATATATTATGGGCATTTATTGATTGATCCATATGCACATTTACAGATCCCTTAAGTGCAAACATACAACGCTCTAGCTCTGACGTTCAAATACTGTGTGCTTCCTCCAGTAATCAACACACCTGTTGCGTGATTACATTGTCAGCAAGTTATACCTTTCCAATGAACCCCCACTGAACACCTCCATGTGCACACATAAAAATGTAAACAATTATGGCTGTGACATACATTTTATTTTAAAAACAAGTGGAGAAATCTGCCTTGTTCCAAGAATTTCCAACAAAATGGGTTGTCATGGAAATGGTACAGAAAAAAACGCACGTTGCACTGAATTCTCCACCACTGTTGCTTCACAGAGATGTTTTTGAGCCAGTGATTGCGTCGTTGTGAGGATGGAGATGCAAGCTGATCAGCAGGGAGTCCAATTAGGCTGCTAATTAAAACCAGTCGAGGCAGGGACTCCTTCAGAAGCCACCAGCAGGGCATACATTTGATTTCTCCCAAGAGTCTCTCTGCAATTTATTTATTGACACATCTGAAGCTCTATGTGACTACAGCAAGCCGCTCGCTTCAAAGCCCATCATCACAGTTATCGTTATTATTAGTATGATTACTGTTATAAATTGATATCAATTTTCTCACCAACACAGCTCGAGTTGTTACTTTGTGTGATCTGTTTATCTGATGTGCCAGACTGCGGCGAAGACAGCTCATTGGACGCTAGGGTTTTCCAGCCATGTCCAATTGAGAGCACACCCCTCCCTCAGACTGGAATTGATTGTCTGACAGTGTGTGCATGTTTGTGTGTGCATCACAAACTGTGATGTGCTTCAGAATAAAGGTCAGCGGTGATGTATCATTTACATGACATGGGCTGAAACATTGAGAAACATCAGTGCGGTGCTTTAAAAACAGGAGCAGGGTGTGTTAACTCTCAGAGGTCGCTGATCACGCCGATCACAGAGTTAAAGCAGTAAAACATCTTTCAATGTTATATATATATATATAAAGGCAAAATCAAAAGTATTCAAAAATGGCCAAAATAGCCCAAGACTCCTAAGTTTTAATGAGAGGAGCTGGTGTCTTTTAATGGAGCAGCAGCTGACTCAGCATCAATATCGGATGCTGTTTATTCAGCCCACAATTTGAACGTTTGAAATGTTTGTTAGAGCGGAAGAACAGAGTTAGAGTTTAGCATCAGTCAACATACAAAGTAAACGGCACCATCCTGAAATCCAAAAGCATCACCTCAATTTAGGATATAAAAAATAACTCCCACATCAAAGCGTCAGCATCAGATCAGAAATCCCCCGTATGTGTAGTTCTGGAGGGTGTGGACCAACTAATTTTGTTGTTTTAACTTGAATTTTCATGTCGAATGGAAAATGTGAATCCTAAAAGTAATCTGTAACTCAATCAAAGCCTCAGACATGTTCTTTGTGCTCAGTTCTGGAGAAAAAAAGCTCCGCTCCTCTGTTGGTTGAAGCTGCAGCGCTCTGATAGCGTCGGCTCCCAAACACGTTTGTATTTACAGTACAGGACTTTAATTTGTCTGGACTTTGACTGTCACTGCCGAGTGTCATTTGTATTGCTGTCAGGGCCTCGGCTGTCCATCTTCCTCCCTCCTCCTCTTCCTCTGTGAATCCTGATGAGGCGTCTGGTGGAGCTCGGCCCAACACACTGGCCTCTGACTGAACTGAAATCAATCAGCCCTTCAATTTTTCTCTAAAGGACCATAATCCAGCCCCACCGGGCCTGTCAGCCTGTCTGCTGCGGGATCTACGACCTGATCCGCCTCTCTAATTCACACAGCGGAGCTCGCGAACTCGACTCTGACAAGAAACCGAACAACTTGAAGCCGATGAAGGTCAGGATTTAAGGTTCAAACTCGATTTGTTTAAATCTCAACAAATATGCTGCAGGATGTCTGGGAGCGACACTGAAAACACTTTTTCTACCTTCCCATCTCCAGTTAGTAGTTTGATGACAGACACAGCAAACAGACTGAATACAGGTTTCATGGCGTGTCAAAACAACACTGTCGAACAGTGACACAGTGAAGACGAAACATGGTGACCACATACACAGACTGTACTGCATCTTAAGATGCAATGTAAAATGACCTCTGACTCAAAACTGTCTTAAGGGGATGCAATATTGTTGTATTGATTAGGTAACGGAAAGCCAATTGGTTCAAATGCTGTGAAATTTGAACAGTGACACTGAGATCTGACATGCAGGCACAGGATGACAAACAGTGAACACTCAGTTTACTTAGTTTAGGATCTAACATCAAATAAGCTTTTGTTCAAGCTATTCCTTTTGACTTGTACATGATTGTAGTAGTTTTTCATTTATCGTTGAAGTAAGCTGACAAGGAGTATTTTGTCAGTTTTTTTAAGCACTTTCTTTGATAGTGAAACACGTTAATAAATATGAAAACTGTTTGGAAAAATAAAACACGCTGAAGGTGGCACAGGAATATCCATGTCTCAGTTCATCCCTAGTTCACTGTGTCCACCTTGCTCTTTTGTCCAGTTTTTAGTTTCTTTTGTGTGGGTTTTGCCATTCTGGGTCTCCAAACACGACTGAAGGTACAAACAATAGCAGCCAGTGGAGTTTTGCTTATGGTTGTCAAATAGGGAGCAATGTCATCAAAAATCTGTGACCCTCCACATGTCGGTTTGCTTAACTGGTGTTTGTACTACATTCATGTAGGCCTACTCTACACTGACAGTCACTTTTTAAGAACATCATATATTTTAACATTTGTGGTTAAATCTCCATCCCTGCAATTGTAAATTATTTGTAAATATCCGTAGACTATATAAGTAGGAAACAGGTAAATAGAGAAAAATTTACTCAGATTTTAGTGGAAGTAGCCTAGATCTACAGGGGTGTGCTGAACACAGATGCCATAGCCTTTCAATGTATAGGCCTACAATTAGGCTTGAATCCTATAATGGCTGTTTGTGGTATTTTGGTATTTAGACATCTAGATTAAGACCATCTTTTAATACAAAAAAAGGTCAACCATATCTGAATTCCAAATCATACTTTTATTAATTAATGGATGTAGAGTATTATTATAATCTTAATTGACAAGTATAACGCTTATATGGGTATTTACAAACTTTTGATTGGCATGTCAGACAAACTACAAAGAATGTTCTATGTTTAAACTAACTTGCCAAGGACTAATTGACTTGTAAGGTGACTACAATATGTAGTAGATTTCATGACCACTAATATTACTAGTCACAAGGGTTTGTGTTTTTAAAAAATGGAGAGAAGTGTAATATACTGCAAATTTACACTTACAATTAACATGAACTGTAAGAACTCCACAGTACTATAATGCAAACAAACTCTGTATGTTTAAGTACATACAAGCATCAATGTTCTGCACATTCACTGAATCTGATGATGGCAACAGTGTTGACTAGTTGATGAAACACCCACTACAAACTGTTTTCCTAACATTTACCTCAAACCTTTGAACTAGTTACAGTGACATGCTCATCTTTCCACTGTAGTGTGCAATATTTATTTCTGGTGTCGATAGTGTTGTAAATAGTAATTGACACCTTCAATTTTGTATAATAAAAAGTAGAGACCATATTGGACTTCCTTCTATTTACTTAGTTTTTATGTTATATTTCACATTATATTCATATTCCATCTTTAATTAAACATTCTAGTATATTGTTTTGCTGGGAAACTCTGGTGATGCTTACATTGGTTGAAAAGACACAGCTTACCAAGATTTTTGCTAAACTGATGGCCAACGTGTTCTGTAAATGTCCAAATATTTGCCTACCCGACTCGTCAGTCAGTCAGCTAACTTTCCAGAACATCAGCCCCTGCCTATAAAGCAACTGTTTTCATTATAAATATATTGAGTGTTGCGTAGAGGAAAACCAAGTATCTTTCTTTTCATTGGTACAACACGAGTACGATGTCAATTGTAGGAAATGTAGTTCAGCAAAAGGCAAACCCCGAACACAGCGCTGTTGAGCGGGATTCTACTGAACTCAAACTCCCATGATTCAACTCTGAGCCACCGGTATGCGCAGTTGTTGGCAGAGCCAAGGGGACGCCAGTAGCTTTAGCTAAAGGGACATTGAATGACTTTGTACCCGTGTGCGGCAGGGTAAAGAAAGTTGCTTATTTGACAGGTCGGAATTCGTATCGGAGCTCATGGAGGCCCTCATACCTGTCATAAACAAACTGCAAGATGTGTTTAACACTGTCGGCGCAGACATAATTCAGCTACCTCAGATAGTTGTTGTGGGAACTCAGGTGAGACACTTCATTTTTGCTTAAGAGGCTAACAAACGTAGCCTGCGTCAACTTGTTGTTTGGGCTACTTCTCATAGCTGAACCGCAGCTTTTGTTTCAGTTTCATGCAGGTGTAATAGACAAAGCTGCGAAGGCTGATTTTACGCACAAATCTGAGCTAACTAATTTAACAACTACGTTAGCATCAGCTAGCTACACGGCAGCTCACTTATAATAAACTCAACGTAGCACTGTTTTGGCCGTTTGTGGCACAAGCATTTATAGCCTTCAGATATTTAAAATTATGTTTATTAATTAATTAGCTTTAGATTGCTAAATGTTCAACGTTAACATATACCTCTACTCATACCATTGACATTACCAAAAACCTGTTTCTATGGAAAATACAACTTGCTGTGTTTGTACCTTAATGTGTCCGATAGTCTCCATTCACACGCACACAATAGAACCTGCACTCGGCTGCCAGTTTATTAGCTACACCTAGCTAAGACTAATGCTGAATACGGCTGAACTGCCCTGCAAATTATGTCCTACCTTCATAAAGCTTACAATTTTTGTTGATGTGGTTTTAGAGATGTTTTAATATATAATTAATGACATGGCACAGCACCATAAAAGTACTAATGACTATAAAGTTGAATCCACACCTTTCTTCACCCTGTCCACCTGGAACTTAATTGGTTTAAAGTGGCAGGCTTTGTGTAACAGGTCTACTTTCACTGGTCATCTAATAGGATAGTAGGTGTTACAGTGAGACAAGGCAAGCCAGAGGATGTTTTAAATGCCTGATTTGTTTGGTTTGTCCTTGCCAGTTGTCCACAGGAATCTGCTAGCCAAGTGAGCTAAGAGAGGTATTTCAGTTCACTAGATCTCATTAGGGGTTACTCTGCCACACATGTCAATTGAAGCAGCCACAAGGTTTGTGTGTGATCAGAGAGTGACATTCAGCAATGTCAACTTGGTCCCAATAGTTTGAGGCATCTCTATGTACTGCTACTCCCTGAGAAGGAACTTTTTGCGGGTCCAGAACTAAATTAGACCCTGGTTCCTCTGTTCGGGATGCACATACAGTTCCTGAGTTCCTCTGGAAAAGTTCCTGCAGTGTTAAAGGGCTAACAGCCTTGAAGTAACACAGAAACGTGGTATCAAATACAGTCAACCTCAGTTCTGTGTGTGTTGTCTGTATCTGCACGATGAGAGGGCTGCTTTCTCTGTTGAATGAGTCATTCATACTTCAGCTTCCCCACTTATGGTTTTGTTTATGATGATGTTGTTGTTGCCTACAGAGCAGTGGGAAGAGTTCTGTTTTGGAGAGCCTGGTTGGAAGGGACATCCTGCCACGGGGCACTGGTATTGTCACACGCCGGCCCCTTATCCTACAGCTAGTACACATCGACCCAGAGGACCGCAGGAAAACCAGTGAAGAGAATGGTAACGTCACTGTCACCTCTGTTACTTCTGTATCTGTGGACTTGTTGCATAATCTTCTCCCACAAACTAACTACACTGTATATGAATTATAGCCAGACTGGTACTGGATTTTTGAGGCAGAGACTGATTTGATATTTTAAATTGTGATAGATTCATATGGAGATAGATACTGAGCGGAGATATTACAGTTGAAAGATAACATCAGTTCTCTCTGGTAGACAAACTATGTAAAGAAGACACTGTTTCTAAATGACCTAGTTTGGCATTTCTTGTTTCTTATCGGCCTCATATACACCAATACGATATCTGCAACAAGCTAGTATGGGCATTTACACCGTTCAGCAATAATATTATGACCACCTGCTTAACATTGTGTAGGCCCCCCTTTTGCCACCAAAACAGCTCTGACCCGTCGAGGCCTAGACTCCACTAGACCTCTGAAAGTGTGCTGTGGTATCTGCCACCAAGACGTTAGCAGCAGATCCTTTAAGTCCTGTAAGTTGCAAGGTGGGACCTCCATGGATCAGACTTGCTTGTCCAGCAAACCCCACAGGGGCTCGTTTGGATTGAGATCTGGGGAATTTGGGGGGCACGTCAACACCTTGAACTCAGTCGTGATCCTCAAACCATTCCTGAACCATTTTTGTAGTTTAGCAGGGTGCATTATCCTGCTGAAAGAGACCACAGCCATTAGGGAATACCGTTTCCATGAAGAGGTGTACTTGGTCTTCAACAATGTTTAGGTAGGTGGTACATATCAAAATAACATCCACATGAATGGCAGGACCCAAGGTTTCCCAGCAGTTGCCCAAAGCATTACACTGCCTCCACCAGCTTGCCTTCTTCCCACAGTGCATCCTGGTGCCATGTCTTCCCCGGGTAAGCAATACACGCATCCGGCCATCCACATGATGATTCATCAGACCAGGCCACCTTCTTCCATTGCTCCATGGTCCAGTTCTGATGCTCATGTGCCCATTGTAGATGCTTTCGGCGGTGGACAGGGGTCAGCATGGGCACCCTGACCTGTCTGCGGGTTTGCAGCCCCATATGTAACAAACCGCAATGCTCTGTGTGTTCTTAAACCTTTCTATCAGAACCAGCATGAATCTTTTCAGCAATTTGAGCTACAGAAGCTCTTCTGTTGGATCGGAACACACGGCCCAGCCTTCTCTCCCCACACGCATCTATGAGCCTTGGCCGCCCATGACCCTTTCACCGGTTTTCCTTCCTTGGACCACTTTTGGTAGGTCATGACCACTGCAGACCGGGAAGACCCCACAAGAGCTGCAGTGTTGGAGATGCTCTGACCCAGTCGTCTAGCCATCACAGTGTGGCCCTTGTCAAAGTCGCTCACATCCTTCCACTTGCCCATTTTTCCTGCTTCAACACATCAACTTGGAGGACAAGATGTTCACTTGCTGCCTCGTATACCCCCCCCCACTGATAGGTGCCATTGTAACAAGGTAATCAATCAGCTGTCAGTGCTCGTAATGTTATGGCTGATCGGTGTATATATTGGCCTGGCCAATTTTCAGTCAAGCTCTAATAAGTATTTTGCATAGTTTGGTGTTTTTGGTGAAACCATATCAGGAAATGTAGCATTAAGCAGACTAGTTGGTGCACCTGTGTATAAGGAAGTCGCACAATCTGACTTCTGTAATATGCTTCATCTTCAGTGAGCAAGAGCACGACTTAAATTTAAATCTAATGCAGATCTTTAACACACTTTCTATGGTCATGACTTCTCTGCTACGGTGCTATGATAATTATTTAGTAAACTATGGAATCTTTTTATAATGTGAAAGGAATACCGCACTGACACCACCCACTTCTCAGTGAAAATGACAGGCAAATAAAATGTGCCAAGATCCTGCACTGTTTCAATGCTGTTTTCTGGCAGTGGCCCCAGAGTGACTCTGCATTGCTGCAGAGTGTCACGCAGGAGCTGCAGATAGCCAGGCTAACCCTTCTGTTTCCTGTCATCTCTTTTTAACCACAGAATCCAAGAAAAATGGACGCCTTTACAGAGGTCTCCTTTTCCTTGTTCTTTGCCTTATTGTGTTTGTATATTATATAACTTCCCCGTACCTTTTGCCCATTCTGCCCCATCCTGCCTTGTATTTGTGCAGCTTTTCCAAACCTCCCCTCTATTTAGGCTGGTCTCTGTCAGTTGAAGTTAGACAAAGAAAATTAGCAGATTCCTGTTGAAAATAATAATTTTTTGAAAGTTGTTTTGTAAAGTGATCAGTGATTCTAACTTCCTCAAAGGACAACTATGATGTCCTCAAATACCAGCTTCCTCTAAGTTGGCTAACAGACTCCACCTTTGCAATGTTGTTTTCTTCTTTTTGTTGATTATTGCAGCTGAAATTATTATTTTGTTTTTAGAGACTCACCAGGTCTCTGCTTTGCAAAATGCACATGATTTCTTTTTGCTTTAGGCTTTTATTTGCCTCCATGACTGTTGTGTGAAAACAACGGTTGGTCAGTTGTTTCACTGTTTTTTGTTTTTTTAACTGGGTTTTTTGCTCTGAAGAGTTTTTCCATCCCATCTTTGCCAACAGAGAAAATCCTCCCATGAAACATTAAACATAGTGATAGTAGTAATAATAGTAACACTGATCTTAAGGCCACATCTGTCACATCAGTAACTGAAACATCTGTCCCTAACTTTGTGTTCCTACAGGCATCGATGGAGAGGAATGGGGCAAATTTCTACACACCAAAAACAAGGTAGAGTTGTCCCCCTCTTGT
Source organism: Gadopsis marmoratus (assembly GCA_036023855.1). NCBI lineage: Eukaryota > Metazoa > Chordata > Actinopteri > Centrarchiformes > Percichthyidae > Gadopsis > Gadopsis marmoratus. Next base: position 25,115 of record JAVQJF010015606.1, on the reverse strand, counting down.
CCTTGTTTGCCAAAACACAATACTCTCTATGGAGTTTCCCACCACAGCTGTACTGTAAATATAATCATCTGAATACATTGATAAACTAGGTCTGATCACGAAATAGCCTTGTTCTGTGTCCTGTATCGATTATCTGACATTTATGGATTAGCTGCAGGAAGACATTTTGTGTTTTTTGGTACAACAGCATTTGTAATCTGTAATGAGATCTCCCCCAAGTTCATGTTTGAACAACAAAGCCCTTTACTGATGTCCTTAATAGCCTCATTACAGTGACTGTCAATAAATCTTTTTCTAAATATTTACCTGTCATGTCTTATTTATCTATCTGTTTTGTTGATTTATTATCAAAAATGTACTGTAGAAATCACATTAATGTCATTGGATTCTCTTTACCTTTTCACGGTTGAATTCGTCTTTCAGATCTACACAGACTTCGAGGAGATCAGGCAAGAAATTGAAGCAGAAACGGAAAGAATTTCTGGCAATAACAAGGTATGCTAATTACAACCATTAAGTGGGAACCCCAAAGGTTGCCCAACAAGGAACCACATCTGTGGAGAAACTGGATGATCTCTGAACTTCTAAAGCAATATCAGCCTGTAAGAGTAACCAAAGAATTGTTTTTTTCCCCTAGGGTATTAGTGACGAACCCATTCACCTGAAAATCTTCTCACCACACGTTGTGAACCTCACATTGGTTGACCTTCCTGGCATTACAAAGGTGAGACAGGTTTCCCTTTTGCTTCCCTCACATCCAAACCTGTGTTACATGAATACATGGTTTCATCTCAATGTGTGTATTTGTTAAAACAGTTACCGGTGGGAGACCAGCCCAGAGACATAGAGATCCAGATCAGAGAATTGATCTTTAAGTATATCTCCAACCCCAACTCCATCATCCTGGCTGTGACTGCTGCCAATACAGACATGGCCACCTCAGAGTCCCTTAAAGTGGCCCGCGAAGTTGACCCTGATGGTGAATGGCCTTTATGTTTATACTTTTCACTTCTGTTTTTTTACGTTGATTGTATCATCAACATATTCTCTTATTTTCATTTACTTTGTCATGTAGTCTTTGCATTTCATGGGTTAGTGTTTTTGGGGGGTTTTTGTAGTCAGGTGTCTGTTTTTGTCTTCAGGCAGGAGGACGTTAGCAGTGGTGACCAAGCTAGATCTGATGGATGCAGGTACAGATGCCATGGATGTATTGATGGGCAGGGTCATTCCTGTCAAACTGGGCATTATTGGAGTAGTTAACAGGTAACATTACACTTCATTTAGTTAGTAAGTAACAAAATAAGGAAGTGAGGAACAAACAAACTTTATTGTCCATGAAGTGTAAAATTATTTTGGCTTCACCACAAAACAATAAAATAAACAGTACAGGATAATTGACAATACAGGATAAAGCTGAGGAGAAATGGCAGGGACACCATATCAACCAACTATATTTAAAATATGTAAATACCGTAGAAATAAAGATGTATAATGAAATAAAATGGGAGCAGGACTAGATCAAAGTTCTACATTCAGTGTAATTATTGCTCTTGCCAAGAACGACTTGCTGTACACATTCTTGCATGTTTATAACGCCTCCCTGAAAGCAAAAGCTCAAAGTGTGAGTGCAACACGTTGGAAAAATCACATAATTTGGAAAGCTTCATATTTCTCACTTGGTTACATTTGGGACTATATATGCTACTTGACTATATTTGTTGTTCTCTACCATTTGAATTTATTCCTGACATTCAGACTTCCAATCTATATGACCATGTTGAAAAATTAAATACTTTCCACCAGATTGTTCTTAGACACCATTTCCTTCTCACTAATATATCCTTGTGTTTGTGTCAATAATGTTAAATTATTATCACAAGGACCCTAACATCCATGTCTAAGGACTAACTCAGTATTTGTGCATTTTCTTAGGAGTCAGTTGGATATCAATCAAAAGAAGTTGGTGGCAGATTCCATCCGTGATGAATACGCCTTCCTACAAAAGAAGTACCCCTCCCTTGCAAACAGAAATGGAACCAAATATCTGGCCAGAACATTGAACAGGTATGGAGTTGGATTTCATGTGTTTAACAATGAAATGTTTAGCTTTTTGACCATGTACAGTTGAGAACTACTCCCTCTCTGACCAAGTGGAACATATGACGGTGACCTCTTCTTTAATCTCGTCACAGGTTACTGATGCACCACATCAGAGACTGTCTTCCCGAGCTGAAGACGAGGATCAACGTGCTGGCAGCGCAGTACCAGTCTTTACTCAACAGTTACGGTGAACCTGTCGATGACAAAAGCTCCACGCTGCTGCAGCTCATCACCAAGTTTGCTGCGGAGTACTGCCACACCATAGAGGGCACGGCCAAGTACATTGAGACAGCTGAACTGTGAGTTACACAACTCTCTGTGCCTTCAAACACCACTAAGGGTTCCTAGCATCACCTAGTGATCAACATAAATCAAATTCTGCCCATATGTAAAGTAGTTCGCTTTCCTCTCTTTTTTCAGATGTGGTGGAGCAAGAATCTGTTACATATTTCATGAGACTTTTGGTCGCACATTGGAGTCCGTTGATCCTCTGGGTGGTCTGACAACCATAGATGTGCTGACAGCAATCAGAAATGCAACGGTGGGTTTCGGCTACCTCTTCAAGTTGTAATCAGTATTTTTAAATTACACATTTTTGAAGGCTCATGGTTTAATTGTATTTGACAGGGCCCGAGGCCGGCTTTATTTGTGCCTGAGGTTTCGTTTGAGTTGCTGGTGAAGCGGCAGGTCAAGCGTCTGGAGGAGCCCAGTCTGCGCTGTGTGGAGCTGGTTCATGAGGAGATGCAGAGAATTATCCAGCACTGCAGCAACTACAGTACACAGGTGAGAAACAAGCCTACACATCTTCCATTAAAAACAAAACTGCAGTGTTTAATACTAATGAGTATTGTTTATCTCTGCAGGAGTTGCTGCGTTTTCCAAAACTCCATGATGCGATCGTAGAAGTGGTCACCTCATTACTCAGAAAAAGACTCCCCGTCACCAATGAAATGGTCAGGACCAGCTCACACCAAGTACCACTAAGCATTTTTATTTTTATTCATACACCCTAGTCTTATTAATTAATTTTCTGAATTTCTTTTCAGGTTCACAACCTGGTTGCCATTGAGCTGGCCTATATCAACACCAAGCACCCTGACTTTGCTGATGCCTGCGGCCTCATGAACAATAACATAGAAGTAAGAGATGAGCATCTTTGAATGAAATTACTTTACAATTTCATCAGCTTTTTCTGATTGTTAACCACAATTTCAGGCTGATAATGTTAACTGTGCCAATATGTACTTTCTGGGCATTGCATGATTCAGCACTAGCATAGCACAAAACAAACCATCTAATAAAACAGTATTATTTGAAACATGGTAAACAGTTTGGCAAATGCAACTGTGTTGAACTGAAGAAATGAACAAACTCTCGTTTTATAGGAGCAGAGACGCAACAGAATGAGAGACCTCCCCTCTGCTGTGCCCAGAGACAAGGTACAGCCAGTATCTATTAGGTTCACTACTCTTCTCTTCTAACCGGGTTTAACAGATTTCCTACTGCCTTTGCACATATAAAGTTGCTTCACTTTCATTGAAGAATTAACTAACCTCAAAATTGTTCTATATTAAATCTAACACATTTGTTCTCCACATTATGTAAAGCTCATGCACACTTCTGTCTGTACCGCTTGTCAGTTTTCTATCTACTCTTTTCCTGATGTTGTCTTTCCTTAGATCCTTAAAGGCCCAGGTGGGCAGTCTCTATCCCCCACTGAGCTTCCTGCCCCCGAGGGCGAGGTCGCCAAGGTGTGTCTTGTTCAGTCACTGCCTGCCCACATCTGACCTCTGCCCACCCCCAAGCCCTTACTGCATTACTTCAGTTTCGGCTTCTACTCCGTATTACATCTAACCCTTTTCTTTTCTGCATGCTCGTTGCTCTTACAGAAGAAGCACAATAACGTCACGCTCAGTTGGCATGTACCATTTTATTTATAAATGAAGAAAAATATTCCTAACTTTAGTCCTGGTGGGTGATGTGGATACATTCTTCTATCATGGTATATGATGTTTACAGTGGCAAGTAAGTGAACCCTTTAGAATTACCTACATTTATGTATACATACAAAATATCGTCTGATCATCTGAGTTATGATAATGAACAAACACAATCTGTTTGAACTAATAACACAAAATTATTTTATTGTTCTTGTCCATATTGAATACATCATTCAAACATTCACAGTGTAGGTTGGAAAAACTATGCGAACCCCTAGACTTCAATAGAAGCTAACTGGAGTCAGGAGTTAGCAAACCTGGAGTCCAATCAGTGAAATGAGATTGGAGGTGTGGTTTGAATTACTTTTGAAAACAATCTAAAATTTTGATTCATGGCCCAAAAAAAACAGACCTCAGAAGACGGACGATCAAGAATGGTTGATTTACATAAAGCTGGAAAGGGTTACAAAGTAATCTCCAAGAGTTAAGTTATTTATCAGTCCACAATTAGACAAATTGTCTACAAATGGATCCAATTTTAGTACGGTGTGGCTACTCTTCCTAAAAGTGGGTGACTCCAAATGCACAATGCGGAATGCTCAATGAGGTAAAAAAACAAAAGAACCATAGAGTAACAGCTAAAGGCTTGAAGGAATCATTGGAAGTCCTGTCATGAGTCCACCATATGCAAAACACTGAACAGGCATGGTGTCCATGGCAGGACACCTCGGAGGAAGCTGCTGCTCTCCCAACAAACCAGCACACCTTAAATTTGCCAAAGAGCACCTGGACACTCTACAACACTACTGGGCAAATGGTTTGTGGACTGATGAATCTTAAGGTTGAATTATTGGGGAAGATCACACAGCACAACATATGATGTAAAAAGGGCACCGCATAGCAACATGTGAACATCATCAAGTACGATGGAGGGAGCATTGTGATTTGGGGCTGCCTTGGGGGCCTGAACAGCTTACCATCATCAGTTTAACAAGATATCCTAAAGGATAATGTCAGAGTGGCTGTCTGCCAGCTGAACCTCAGTAGAAGTTGGGTGATGCATCAGGACAATGACCCTAAACATCGAAGGAAATTTTCTACAGAATGGCTTCAAAAAAACAAAAATCCACCTTTTGGAGTGGCCCAGTCAGAGCCCAGACTTGAACCCAATAGAGATGACCTTGAGAGTCATTCATACCTGACATCCTAAGAATATGGCGGAGCTGAAGCAGTTCAGTGAAGAAGAATGGTCCAAAAACTCTTCTGAACGTTATGCAGGTCTGATCCAGAGCTACTAGATGTGCATGTTTGAGGTTATTGCTGCCAAAGGAGGTTCAACCAGGTATTAAATCCATCTTACTTTTTCCACCAGCACTGCGAGTGTTTAATGGGTGTGTTGAAAAAAGACCTTAAATATTATAATTGTCTTATTAGCTTAAGCACATTGTGTTTGTCTATACATAAATGAACATCAGTTCACATTTTATGACCAATTGATGCAGAAAACCATTCCAAAGGGTTCACTTACTTTATATACAGGTATATTGTGAGGGAAAACCACGTATATAAAAATACACAGAGGGGAACGTCTGTCTGTGGCTAATCCTGTGAATAAAATACCGATACACATCACATTCAGGATTCTATCAGATCCTGTAAATTCAAACTAACCATAAAGCAGTGCACAGCGATTTATTTATTTATTTTTGAATTGCCCACAATGGCCTAATACAACCAGAAATATTAAGTGTCCATCTCTTTTGAAACTGTATTGCACATTTTCTACTGGTTTAGAAAGCTCTTTATATCATGTCCCCCAACCATAAACCTTGGTTGTATGACTTGTAATTTGTGTTTTCCACCAGACCCGTTGTGTGTTCTGGTTGAACTTCTTTAGCGTGAAGTCCAAGAAGGCCTGTGGCATGTATTTTCTGAGCATGTCCTGCCTGAGCATTGATCCTTGAGCAGGATACTGGACACATCCTCACTCCCTGTCCCACTCCTCCCTGTAGGCAGCAGCCAGTGGCTCTCAGGGTGGCTCCGTCAGTGACCAGACAGACAGCGGGACGGGGAACTGGAGGGGTATGTTGAAGAAGGGAGAGGACGGTGCAGCTGGAGACAGGGTTGTGCCCCAACCCCCCCTCTTTTCAAGCCCACACAAGGGCTACGCTGTCAACTTGCTAGATGTGGTGGGTACTCTGCCTTTACATGATGAATAGGTTCGGCAAATCGTCCCTGGCCCATTTTGTTAGTCAGGTGATTTATTTTTGCTGCAAAAGATAGCACTTTGCAAAATTATTTCAACAATTTCAAGCATGTGCAGTTTGTATTTTGCAGTTTAAAGAGAAGTCTTGTTTGGTTGGCTCATTAAAAAAAAATACTCGCATCTTCTAGTAGGCCAGTGGTTCCCAAACGTTTTTTGCAGAGGCCCCCTTGTGTAGATACATTTTTTTCAGCCCCCCCCCCCTCAGGGGGCGCGCCCCTCAGTTTGAAAACCACTGTAGTAGGCAATAGAAACCCAAAGTGCAAAATCAGCCTTCTGTGGCATTACACTGAACAGTGTTAGTGTTGTTTGCATATGCATTTTCCAGGTTGCATCTTTTAAGGTGTTAATTAACAAACACATGTGATGCCTTTTCATTGCCAGCCTGTTCCAGTATCCAGGAAGTTGTCTGCCCGGGAGCAGAGGGACTGTGAGGTCATTGAGAGACTCATCAAATCATACTTTCTTATCGTTAGGAAAAACATCCAGGACAGGTAGGTACTCATACTTTCCACAACGTCTTCACCTGCCATTGTATCATTTTTGAGATTTTGAAATATTTTATGTGATTTATTGTCCTCTTCTTTCCTCTTTTCTCCATCTTTCCCCTCGTTGTTGTTTGGCCTCAGTGTGCCGAAGGCAGTGATGCACTTCCTGGTGAACCATGTGAAGGACTGCCTGCAGAGTGAGCTGGTGGGTCAGTTATACAAGACGGCTCTGCTCGACGACTTGCTGACGGAGTCCGAGGACATGGCGCAGAGGCGCAACGAGGCTGCTGACATGCTCAAGGTAACAGATTCATTATGTGTCAGTATGGATTGTAAAAGCAAGATCCAGTGTCAATCATACACTGCTGAATAAAACATTTACTTACGAGATGCAACATTTTGGGCATGATATTTACTTTTTTTTAAATATAGATTTCTATAAGTATACTAGAAGAAGTAAATATAGATAAAGACCATCTTCCCTTATTGATTTCCCCTATTAAAGTTACAAGAGGTTGAGACATAGGGCTTGTCAAAATATGTCTCAAATATTGTACATTTAGAGTATAAGTACTAGTTAATGTAGAATCAATTGTGGCGGACCTGAGGGCGTGGCCTGAGGGCGTGGCCGGACGCTCCTCCGTTGCCAGGCCACGATGACGAGCACGGTTGGGACAAGTGGTGGCAGGTGTGTTCATCCCGGTGCAGAGACTGCAGCCACTAGGCACCTGGGAGTGGACACACCTGCCGCTCATCAACCCAAGGAGAGAGAGTGAGACCCAACCTGATGAGCTACAGCTCATAAGCTGCCTCTCTGCAGAGATCGTGGCAAAGTAGAGGCGGAAGAGTGAGGAGAGTAACAGAGAAAGAACGACGACAACGGGAAAGTATTGCTTACGAAATAAAGGACTTAACGAACGACACCGTGGTGCCTGGTGTGTTTTCCTTGAGAGGGACGCAGCCCTCCGGCCGATAGTTCACAATACATATGGCATATAGTCAGTGCTTACACGCTTTTGATTCTGTATATTGGAAACTATTTTTAACCCTCATTTAGCAGTTATGTTAAATTGCAAAACTGAAACCGACTGGGTTTGTCAGACTCTTGGGTTGTTTTAAGGTTCAATTTAAGTTGCTTTGGGGATTAAATATTTTTTATTAATGTATTAGAATGATTTCTGATTTTGTGAAATCTTTATTTTAATGTGAGTTACATGTTTATCTTTGACTTTTTGTTGCCTGTCTGATACAGGGCACTCTTGAAAAAGAGATTTTTCATATCAATGAGGCTGTCCTGCTTACGTGAAGGTTAAATACAAATATACACCTCGTGGTTCCTGAATTAAAATAGCAAAATCTCACAAATATCAGAGAGGTTGGTGGTTGGTTAGATAATGGACTTTCTTTGAGAAAGTGTGTATTTGTGTGTTCCAGGTTAATTGAGGAGCTACAACAGCAGAACCCAGACTTCCCTGATGTTACAAGTGGGATTTATGTCCATGAGGTTGTTCCTCACTCACCTGCACAAAAGTAGGTATAATTTATTAGTTATTTCCTCAAACAAAATCAGTGTGCAGTTTGCTTGTCAAATAAAATGAATGCTGTACCTACAACAGTCTCTTTTCACCACTCTCTTTGTCTGCAGAGGTGGCATCAAAGATGGTGACATTATTGTGAAACTTAATGGCAAACCGCTAACAACCACAGACGACCTGCAGGGGGCTCTGCAGGAGGAGACAGCCCTGCTGCTAGAGGTCAGGAGGGACAACGATGACCTGCTCTTTAACATCGAACCTGACGTCATCATGCAGTAGACGTTGGAAGCTCAGCTCTCATGCAGAGTTAGACCAGCATCTAAGGCCCTATTTTTGTGAAAGAACAAGTCGGATGATGTAAGCGCTGAACCAGTGTCTACACATCGTCTAATACTTTAGCAACTGGTTGTTAACTGTACCAAAGTAGAAGCAGCACACGGACGGCATGATGCAATTCGGCATGAAGGCTTTACAGCTGTGCTTCCCACCACCTCGGACCAGGTCAGCATAGGAACAGGTGCACACATGTCCACCATACAGAACTGCACAAACACAAACCCCTTTAGTGTAAAACTTTGATTGTACATTTTTCAACCCGTGGATACATTTACTGTACAAGTACCTCCAAAGGTTTTATCTTAATATGAGGCGATGATGGTTGGTAGGCAGCATCTTATGGTGCACATCAGAAACAATCTGAAATAAAGCAAAGCTGATGAATATACAGTTGAATTGATACATTTGCTATTGCATTTTTTTTTTAAAGAAATTCCCCTCTAAGCTTTTTTATTTCCAACAAAGTTTTTACTGACTTTCACTGACCTTCACATGAGAGAGAATCCTGGCTGGATCCGAACTGATTGATGAGCCCGAACAAGCAAAGCTCTTGATTTACCCGTCGATCAACATTGAAACCCTTATTGGTTGATGACTGGAAGCAGAAGATCATGGATACAAGCCAGGTTTCCTTTGCAAGGTGTCGGGGCTCACCCTTAGGGACAGGATTAGAGTTTCAGATGGTCATGTCTTACTGGGAGGAGATACAGGGGTCAAGAACACACTGCAGGGATTATATATCCCATCTGACTTGGGAACACCTTGGGCTCACCCAGGAGGACGAATTATAGGAAGAGGTTAATGATAAAAATGGTTAACGACACCCAGTCTGCGTTCATCAAATCATCTGTGATCAAAGAGAAATTTAGTGCAATTTTATCAATTCAATCACCTTCATCAACTCTGTTTTATCTCGAGCCTCTAATTTAAAAGATTTGCACAAAAAAGGTGTGCTTCCCAAGGAGCTACATTATTGCCTGTCTTTCACCAAGATGTATATGACTAAATGTTTTACTGCAGTTTCATTCAATGTCAAAGTTGGGTTGACACACTGTTACTCTCCTCTCTATTGTGAGCGCCTCGGTGTCAACATACTCTTCTTGAATGTGTCTTGCACACTGGACTGCACCATTTTTTCATGAAAATAGGGTTTTAGTTTTGTCAAATCAAGAATCAGCCAGTGTGGTCCACTGCAGATATTATGGACAGTCCTTCTTGACCACAACTAGTGAGTGTTTTAAATGTTTATTTGTACTGTATGTCAGCTGTGTAACCAGAGGAACCATTCCAGCGTGTTGAGTCTGTAAAACCTGCAGCGAAACCTGATTTGTTTTAGGTGTGGAAGTGGTTTGATTAAAAGATAATGAATATATGCTAGGCAGCTAAACTGAACTCAGCCTTTAAAACCTTTTTTTAGAAGTTTGCATTTCAAGACTGAATCATTAAGTGCCCCGATCACGAGACAAAATGGCACAGCAAAATCCTTAGAAATTCAAAAATACAAGTAGGACAGCTTTCTTGACTCAGTACATGCTTTTCCAATGGTCCGTTATGTTGACTCCTGATGCTGACTTATACTCGAGTACACAGACAGAAAGTAAACCAAAATACTTGAGGAATGAAGGTTATCATTCATTTGTCCATCACTGTCTCAAAAAGTGGAGTTCCTTGTAATCTCCTCATCTCACTCTCTTATTTCTCCTTAGCGTCTGCCCTGTAACCCGGCTCATATTAGACCATACTCGCCTTTTTCACATTTGGCAACCGATCAAATTGACAACCTGGTTTGTTTGAAACACTCTGAAGCTTTTAGACTTTCCCAGTTAGGAACTTGTCCTCATTTGATTTAAAGAGTTGAGGAAGATCTGATCCCACCAATAGCTCCGGTGTGTGTGAGGTTTGTGGTGTGTGTTTTTAGTGTGTGATGAATCCGCTGTGAGCCATCTCATCTGGAGGTTAACCTTTTAGCCCTTCGTAGGTTGTGTCTTTCTTGAAGTATGAAATGGGACACAGCCTGTGAACGAAGTGCACACCCTGATCTGGGCAAATTCCCCACCGTGCAGATGGATGTTGGGAAGTTGTATAATATGAAACACTTGCTATATTTGTTTGTGTTTAACATCTACGGTGTCATGCTGTATTAGGTTATCGGAGCTTACTTGCTGAAATCCACTGTCAAACAAACGCAGCAAACAAGATACAATACCTGAGGTGGAGGCATCGTTCCACAGCACATCATGCAAGTGCACATATAGCAGATATAGTGGGTTTACTTAGCAAGCTCTCCAGCGGATTGGACAGCCTCCTCTTTTGCCAGAAATTGTGAGAAGAGTTGTGTTTTCTAACACAATCACTGCATGCTGCTCCATTTCTCTGCTCTGCCTGAATGTATAACATTACTGACTCCAATTCAGTGCGGACTGAGCAGATGGGTTTTCAGTCTGCGGCGGAACACGTGCACAGTTCCTGCTGCTCTGATGTCAGTGGAGAGCGTGCAGTCTTGATGAGAGGCAGCTTGGCCCCTGCAGGGTGAGGGAGTAGCAAGGCGACTGTCAGCAGAGCGCGGTGGACGGGCTGGGGTGTATCGTTTAACCATGTCCTGGATGCAGGACGGGCCGGAGCCATTCGCTGCATGGTCGGCAGGTACCAAAACACGCGGCTGCAAAGCAAGAGCTGAATTCTTAATGGGCTGAACATAAAATATGCCATTAATTTGAGGGAAATGTCCAGATTTGATGCTTTGTATGACATATAATTAAGTTTTTAAGCATCACAATGAACTTCCAGGGTATGTCTGAGAGTGCCTATGTCCAAGCAGATACTCAACGTTGCCTTGTCCTCTCTGGTCTATGGTTGATATGATTCTTTAATGCTGTAAGTTGTCCTTCCGTAGCCAAATGTGAACCGCGTGTGTTGATCATGTTTAGATGATGTGCTCTGGAATGGAGATCACAAAATGTGAGCAGATTTCCTTTTAAGTTGTCTCACGCTACTGCTGCTCTGGATCATCCTGTGCTTTTAGTGTGAATAGACTCATATCTTCAACAAAACCAAATGTTTACATGTGAGTTGCCAACAAAGCAAGACTCAAACAACAGCCAGTGGAAGGAACCTTTTCCACCAAATAAAGTCTTTACAAACTTACAACTTTGTCTTATTACATCTTGACAGTATGTAAATCCAAATTTATTCTTAATTTTGTTTACATTTCCTCTAGACTGAAGTCTAGGTCATAGGCAATGACTCATGGGACATTTCTGCGGGACACATAGGAGCTATTTATTACAACAGCACAATACCTGACTGTGTGGAAACGAGGCTGAGCTCTCCTCAGGGCCAGCCATAAACAGTCCTGAGTGGAAACAAATCTCCCATTCTGGAATGTTGAAGAAAGAAACAACACAAAGGAAACTCTTTTTGGGGTTCAGTGATAAAGTGACTGCAGACAGACAGAGAATGATTTCAACCATAATCACTCTTTCCTTCCCAGCTCTTGGCAGGTCATGAGTTTGTTTTTATACACAGTAACCAACATTGTGTTTCTTTGTGGTTACTTACTAAATTTAGAAAATACAGATAGAACTGTTAGCAGCTCTCAGGTTGTGTCCTTACATATATTTAAACACTCAAAGTGGATGAAGTAGACTGGCTAATACTGATGATCTGCAGTCTAGTTACAAATCTGTATACATATGTTGTGGGCTTGATAAGGAAAAATGCAGACTGTGCTGGTGAACGAACCCCAACGCTTTTTGGTACCAACAGAAATATGTCCGTAGCATGGAGCATTGAAAAGATAGTCTTAAAAGGTATTTTTGACCTATTTATTTATTTTTGCTTAGCCTAATAGTTGTCATATATCAGGTCTAGACATGCTAAAATAATCACCACATATAGGTTTGTAATCGTAGAAATCCACCCCATGTTGCTATAAACCCAAATTCCAAGAAATTAGAAAGAAGAACTTGACCTCGCTGTCTTCAAAGGTCATGGATCTGGTCTTACACAGGCCTTAGTGAGGCTTCAGGCTTTGCTTGAAGTGTTTGTCCAATGTCAGAAAGTTTGCATTGCATTATTAAGTATCATTATTATTAACTTCCTTCATTTCGATAAGGACCAATTGCAACTGATAGGTAATTTTGTTCAAACCTGTGATCCTTCTGTGCTTCTACATCATTACCAGGTGCTACCTCTATATGTGAGTGCTAGGTTTTCATATGGTATTTCAGCAAGGTAGGTAGGTTAAACTATTATGACAGGCTGGTTATATTGTTGAGTAACATGCAATTAAATGTAAGTGCTAACATATAGTCACTAGTCAAGGCTGAGCATCTTTATTTTGAAGGTTTTCAGGAATTGTGGGATTATTTCTGGTGGAAAACCATAAAATATAAAACAGTGCACCAAAATAAATCATTTGAACAAACCTACTGTAGAATACATTATGTACAGAACGCTTCGTTTATTGAAGTGCGTCCCGCAGACGGCCATGCAGCTGGGAGAAATTCATAATATGATTTATTATAGTGGAGTAACACTGACCTATATTCGGCACAGACTTGTGTTGTGGAAAACTGGCACAAAGGCAAGAACAGCATGAATGTGGAGACCACCAACACTGTCTTTCTACACACACTACATTTACTTTGTCTCGTATTCTGAATATTTCTAAATGAAATTAAATATACCTTAAAATAAATAGTTTTTATTCAGGCTGTGTCTTACTTTTGTAGTTTTGGCCATCATTTTTATAAGTTTGGATAATATTTATTAAAAATTAAAGTGAATGCACGTAAGATTTCTGTCATAATCACAAACAAAATGATCACTGATTGGCACCTCCCTGGTCCTCTATGCCAAGTTTGGTGGGTAGATCTTTTCGCTATCGTTCCTTTTTGACAAATGAATGCAGCCTTCTGCAGTATCATCTCAGCCAGTTTCCCAGAGCAGGACAAGGTAGTTGTTTTTGTGCGTTGGCAGTCAACACATTAAGATATTCATTGCAAGGAGTTAATGCATTTATCATTAATCCAAAACACATAGAACGGCTTTCCAGAGGTCACTGAGGATGCTGAAAAGCTCCAGGGCTAAATAAGATGCTGTGGGTTCTGAATATTGTTGGTTTATGTTCCTCTTCAAAGTCATGTGGTGTTCAGGGACATTGCCTATCAGCTGGCAGTGGGTGGTGGTTTCTATTTTATACAAGGATCTGGAGGATGGACTTCATTAACTCGGGTATCACACTGCACAGCCTCCCTGGGAAATCTTCCATGATTCCATTCTGATCCCAGAACAGTATAACAGCTCGTGACTGTTCCAAGAATTTGCTCATTCAGTTTACTCATGATTTGTTTGGAGACAGTGTTTGGACACCTCCCTGCTGGACACCACCCTGTGGAGTGTGGAGGTATTCTGGGTATTTACAGCTGGAAGGAGACCCAGAACATGCTGAAGATATTATCAGCTTGGCCCAAGAACAGCTCAGGATACCCCAGGAGGAGCTGGAGAAGAGACATTTGGGCTACCGTGCTCAGCTTGTGGCAGAAAATGGATGCATGAACGATAGACATGTCTAAAAATCTATTTCCGTTGTCTCCCTAGCAGTAAAGAGCATCCCTGTGTACATGAGCAAACGTCCTGTAATTAGAGACCACATTATTCATTTGGGTCTAAAAACACAGTTTCAAACATTGATGAGAGCCTCAATATGGTTAAAGCAGACGTGGTTGTGCTGAGTCGTTCTGTGGTAGGTGCATTATGTGGGGAAACTGTGGCTATAAATGTAACATGCCAGTGGAATGAATGAGACCATGATAACAGGCTTTTACACTGGCTGCCAGTTGCTCTTGGCTTGATTTAATGTCCTCCCAGCTTCAGGCCTCCTCCTGGGTTTGCAGATAATCCAAAATAATGACCAAAGTGTGAAAGATATCGATAGATATGGAATGTTTTTTGCATCTCATGTTAAAGTAGATTTTGGACAGTTAAATCCACAGTGTAAGCAACTAAAATGTGTCACTTTATATGTCCATTATATCAAATATACCCCTTCAGGCGGTCTACTCTTCCTTCAAGCTTGGGTCCTGCGTAATATCTGAGATCTCTGTCCAGAAGAGTGCAGTCCTAGGAACAGCTAAGATACTTCACAGGACACACAAGCTCCCAGGCCTCTGGTAGAGGACCTGAGGACCAGACCGCCCAAAGGGACGATTATAATATATAATTCTTATATTATTCACTTTATCACTTCCATGCTGGTACTCCCATACTTTTATTGTACAGTATTGGTGGAGAGCTGTCCTATGTAGAGCGCCACCTGCTGCTATGCTGTAATCAGTGCCACAAAATGTAAATACATCTTTAATACCCAAGTCTTCGAACTCAAATTTCACCCAGTAAATATGGAAACAAGCTGTTTATTGTCATTTGCCTAAAACAGTTCAAAATACACTGCAAAAGTTGCACCATTCCTCTGATGCCCCTTGTCATCGTATTGACAAACATGAATTGCAATCCCCCATGATGCACTTCTCTGGGAATTGTACATAGCTTTTTGGGGCCTCAATAACATCTCAGCTGAAACAGCATAGAGACAGACTTAAGTGAAAGGGTGTGTGGGGATGAGAATAATGGCTATGTTTAGACATATTCAGACAAGACACTAAATAATCTCATATGAATCACATTGTTGGCTGTACAACAAATCACTTGTTTCACAATACAAAGTGAGTTAGTTTCATAATTCTGGTGTTGTGGTTTATGGGTTTCTTGGAGAGCTGGCAGGAAGACAGGCCTGGATTTAATGTTGTCTACTCCTTGTTGAACTTAAAAAATATTAACTTTAAAATCTAAATTAGGATTTGTAACTAAAAATCTGGGCTCAAATGTGACAAAAAGTGTCTTTAAAGTAACTGACAAAATCTGTCTTCAATAATCTATGTTTGAGTCTCCTCATAATTGGCAACATGCCCTCTACTTTTTCCTTTGACCTTCATCATCCTTTTCTCTTTTCCCCCCATTTTTCTTCCTTTCTTCTTCCAAGCAACATCTTAATTTTGTCAACTGTAACAAGTCAACCTGTAATTTAGCATTTTGCGCAGATGGCTGATATTATAAATGGTGAAGGTTCAGAGTCCCTACTAACTCACTCAGCTCGACTCATTTGTCAAGACTCAGTGTCCCACAAAATCACACTTCTGACTAGATTGGATTGGAAGAAATCAACTTTAAGTACACTGGAATTTCAAGTTTTTATGTAGCACTTTTTCAGGGACATAGATGTGCAGCCGAATCTGCACTCCGGATCAGCTAAGAACCATCCACACACTCATGGACATCAAAGGGTCTATGAAGGTTATGAATGTAATGTTATCATATGGAGACTCTGGCAGACTGGAGTAGGTGGAGGTGTGACTTGAGTTACCCCCAGACCACCACAAGATGTCTCCATTATTACTTAAACATACATCAGCTGAAGAGATGCTTAAAGAATAAAATGTATTGACCTAGTGCACAAAATAAGTTGGCTGTGATAAGAACAGGAGGTGAATGGGTGGAGGAGGGTTCCATCAATGTGACACTGAAATGACAGCTGACAGCAGCAGAGAAAGCACAGTTTTAAATATTGACAGTTCATTTCAGTTTTATGTTGCGACGGTTTGATTCTAACAGCGCACTAAAATGAACTAGAACACTGGGAGGGTAGGAATTGGAAGTGATTGTCAGTAATGTAAGTTAAATGGACTTCATTTATATAACACTTTCAACCTTAACGGTTCAAAGTGATTTCACAGATTGGTCTCTGTCACTCATTCACGCCGATACATACATCTGCCTTAAAAGAACCTTTAACAAACAGAGTTGTATTAGTAAATGCATTTAATTTGTATGTGTATATAAAGACAATGCATTACAAGAACTGTGAATCATAATTTACGCTGTTATATGGTTCTGTACACCATCTACAGTATAACAATTTTCTGATTCATTAAAATGTTCCTTCCCATATAATACATTTCCCATGAGTTGACTATGAAATACAGTTTATCTAAAAATCACACTTAGATGTCTATTCAGATTTGTGGTTTCATGTGTTTTGAGATATTTATTTGGGCTCAAATAAGAGTCAGTAAGATTTTTGCATGTGAAATGATAGATCGTGTAGAAAAAAAAGGATGTCCAAATAGAATTTGAGCACAGATTGTATCAAGGGTGTTATATTTCAGAGACTCTGACAAAGAAATGCTTTTGTGAACATTGGAGTACAGATCCAACGCAGGATTGTGTCTGAAACCCAAAGTTCCCAAAGTATCAAGGTGGTTTTAGAGAATGTGCCGCTGAGCAGGTCCAAGGTTCCCATGTGAGCTCATTGTGCAAGTGTGTCCATCAGTGTTAACTGTTGAGGTGTTTTTAATTTGCTTTGTGTTGGACCAGGGTTCAAGGGTTCATGGCTTGAGTTCATCCAGACGTCTTAAGGTCAGATCAGACCAAACAGTCACAAATAGACAAGACCATTTCAGAACGCCGCGGGGAAAAGTTGCAGCGAGGTGAACTGGCCTCGACTCAAGCCAGCTGATGGCGTCACCTGCGACTCAACTCGCTCTGTAAGACTTTGGACCCTGTTTTTGGCAATAAGTAGACATTACATTTCTACAGAGGCCCCCTGGGGTCAGCAGAGGAAGAGCCATGTGTTAACCTGTACTCTGTTTACTAATCCGTGCTCACAGGTTTACAAATCTGTGGGCACGGATTATGACTCCGAGATCATGTTTATACATGTTTTATAAACCGTGCGCACGGATTTGTAAAACCGAGAGTACAGAATGACACGTGGCTCCACACATTTAAAATTACACAATTCAGTTTATTGAGGCCACAAAAATGTTAAACCTAGAATTTGGACAATCCAGACACATGTCCGGGGTTGCAGTTGAGCGTGTGCCTTGGTTCTAGAGTTTGGGACGGAGGGATCCGACCACAGGCTTGTCTGAGCAGAACTCTTTCCACCAAGATGGCCGTTCCAGCACCTGGCTGCCCTGCATCACTGCTGACCACAGGTTCTTGTAAAGCTGCATGAAGGAGAAACAAGGAGATGAGTCAGTCACTGTTCACTGTCGAGACAAAGGTCCCGATCCCATCCCAGTCTTCTGTTTCATGTAACAAAACCCTCATTCCTCTAAAATACTGGAACCATTTCCTAGCACCCCTTCTGTTGCTATGCGAGTAGTTCCACACTAAAAATCCAGGATCCAGTCCTTGACCTGGGTCAAGCACCACAGCTACAGAGTCAGATGCATCCAACACCTCTAACAGGCCTCTCGGAACTGTCCGTTTTCTCTTGTCTAAAAATAACACGCCCAAGTTATTCAAATCATAGCTTAGCAACTGTAGCTAGGCGTGAGTTTTGCCTTTGCACTTCTCCACATGCTGTCACCGGGTTGCATTAAGAGGAATAAGTGGAATTATGTGAATCTGTGGAGACACAGTCTTCAATCAACTCACTGAGGAAATGTTAATTAGCCAGCTACAGCCGATATAATCTGACCCCATTATCATTGTAAATGGCGTATACGCAGTGCTAGATCGGAAAACTGGAAAAAGACAATTGGGGGCAGGGCTTTAGCAAAGGCTCGATTTACAGTGGTTGTGCAGGTATTTAGGGCTGGAGAGTCCAATCTACGGGCATAACAACAGGACTGACGAATATTGCTGAACACAGGGCGCTGAACCTTTTGGTTATGATGTGGGTGAACATGTTCATCGTGCCGTGTTTTGCTATGAAAGACTTTTCTCCCCGAGGAATCCGATCTGTCATCATCACTCCCTGCCTAACCAGACCTGAAACACCTGCAATCAAACGTGTTGGATCTGCATCCAACCATCATGAGCACACTGTAAACATAGTTTCACGTGTCGCCCTGTTTCAGACAAACAGCCCAAACAGATTTGATGAATGGTGGCTCTGAACCTCACCGTGTATTTGTACGTGACCGTAGCTGAACAAGAGGTTTATTTACGTGGTTGTAGTTCAGTACATCTGGGTTAATGACGGTTCTGGAGAGTGATTCACAGCAGGATGGCCTGCTGAGACGTTTGGCTGAGCAACTGACTTCACACTGTGTGCTTACAGTAAGCTGCTATTAATGGTGTCACGTTTACAGGAAGGGGGATGAAAAGGACGTGACACGTGACCCCGGCCGGGAGCTGGATTCAGCTAAGTTTGTTTGTGTGTATATTGTGCCAGGATTTCATCGCACGCTGTGGAGATGAGCTGCACATATTTGCCGTAGAAGATAGGCAATAACACTAATAATGAATCATAAATTATCATGAGTCATATCCAAAGCAATCTGAAGTATTGACCAGACAATGCAGGCGACTGGCCTAGGGCCTCAGATACTCAGGGGCCTCGCAAGTCCTATAATAATTGTATATATCAGTTGGTTTCTGGCAAAATCAATATCTGAAATGATCCGGGCCTTGAGCTGGATGCTGCATTATGTGTCTTGTGTTTCTGTCTTATACAGGAGGACTAGTGCTGCATTTATATGCCAAGTTACCACAAACAAGGGGTTAATACGTCCCACCGTTCAATTTTGCTCGCTAGCAGCTTCATGGCCATGCTCAAACCTGTCAATTAAAAATGAAAAACCCTTTGATATGAAAACACTGATGAGACAAAATACTACAGTATGTGTTTGTTTGTAAAATGATTTGTTTCGTTCTGTTCTGCACATATATCACAGTATATACTGGTATCCGTGTATATGTTAGCTGATACGTGACCAGAAACTGACGTACAGAAATGCTAAAACATCATTTGAGGTCAGACAGGAAAGACAGAGTCACCTTTACATATTTTGTCCACCAGAGAGTGCTGACAAGTTTGCTTTTATACGATAAAATGTCCCGCTCACTACATATCTTGATCACTATTCCTCAGTACCCTAATAAAGGATCCTTATCAGATATGTTTGTTAGTATTATGTGTTTATGTAAAAAATAAATAAATAAAAGTAATTTCTTTCAAACTCTAAAGTATTGATTTTGATACCGGCCTTAAAAATATACTGCTCACACTGTGAACGTTAGATTAAATAGTACAACAAAAGGAGTTGAAGAGTTTCCCCTTTCTGGGAGCTTTTAGCGAAAATGAAGACTTGTTAACAACTGTTATTTTATTTCTAGAACTCTCTAATTGCAATTATGAACAGTCAAACCATTGAGGAAGCAAAATGTCAAATCAGGACAATGCAAAACTTTCCAGACTACTTTTGTACTTCTGTCATGGCTACTTAGTAGTAGAAGTTGTACTTTTACTACTAGTACTAGTAATCTTCAGACTTTTGTGTGAGGCTTTATTCTATTATTTTTGAGGTTTTGCAGTATTTATACTTCATATGTTGTGTTGTGTATGTTGTGTTGGGTTGATGGCAAAGATACGGACTGTAAAACTGTATTACTGATTATAAAGAATCCTATTTATTCGATTCCCTCTCACGTGGAAACTGTTAAAGGTTTTTCAAGATCTCAGGATATAGGATCAACTAACATAGATCAGAAGCAATGCCAATAATAGCTTGATGTACCTCAGACATGTTAACACCTTTTAGTTTAATGAATTCAGAAGATACAGCAAACATGAACTTTATGTTGACAGGCAAAGCATTTTCTACATAGTTCTGCCCATTATTCATCTTCCCTTCTTCTAATGCCTCATATCTGACATATCCATAATTAAAAAACCCCAGAGAGACCTTGTTGTAATGCTTTTGAAGTGAAATGATGAGGATTTAAGGGGAAAGTGACGCACTAGAGACAGAATGGGAGTCAGTGGTATCTGAAGGTTTCATTATTAAACTTTCTCAAACTCGCCAAATGTTACAGATAATACATATAGGACAACTTTTTCTGCAAAAGTACAGCTGATGCACCCTGGAGCTGACGCACAGTAACAGAATACACTGTGGGTCTGCATACAGTTGCATACAGTTGCCATATCTCAGGCAAACATTAGTTGAGTCTTCCAATGAAAACAGGAAGCTCTCAGGCCGTGCAGAGAGGGCCATCATCAACTGCCAAACACAATTTATGACACAAAGCCGTGTGTATTTTCCTGGAAGAGGGAGGGGCAGCAGCCAAAGTTTCGTCTTCCAGTAATGAGACTTAACCTGGCTGACTACATCGGGCTCAGAGTGACGAGAGGGAGGCAAAAACAACTGCGTGGTTTATTACGGAGTCACTATGATGAGTGTTGGCTGGTGTGCAGAGTTGACAGTTCACCATGAAAGCAAACAACAATTTATTTATAATTTACACTCACTGTCAATTCATTTTTGTAATGTAATGTTTGTATGGAGTCTGGACTGTGCCACTAGACTAGTGATAGGTTTTGTTGAAATATAATCAGTTAATAAATTGATACATTTTAAAACAGCTAGACGTTAGAACGATAATTGCATTTATAAGATTTTATTTATTTATAAATAAAGATGCACCGACATGGAATTTGAGCAGCGATAAAGATTACCAGTAGTGATCTGTAAACAATAAACGATTGCATTAATCTTACAAAAGCAAAAATGTGAAGAGAAAAAGAAATATATTTTTAGATTGACAAGTTTATTTTTCTAATACAACACGAATATTTAGCGAGCCTTCACCATCCTTAGAATGAAGAATAGAGTCATTTATTGTAAACTTGTCTGTAATAACATCAGTTGGTTTTTAATTTATAAATGTAGACTAATTAATGATATACCGTGTCTACTTGTTAAACTTTACATACTGTTGGACTAAGCTACTGTAAAGCCAGTGGTGGAATCTAACTAAGTACATTCACTAAAGTACTGTACTTAAGTACAAATTCAAGGTATTTAACTTGAGAATATGATTTAATTTAATTTCCATTTTGGTTCTCACAGGACAGCAACACTCCATCATTCTGTCCTACCTCCCCCTGGACACTCAGGGTGTTTTCTCACCCGATATGTTTTTTATCAAAGACTAGTCAAGTTATAGCTGTGGCACATATATGATAGTGTCTCTGACCTAATAAAAAAAGAAGAGGTTACCCGTCAACAGCACTCAAAATGTGTCGGTATGACATGACAATTCTTGCATTATTTATGCTTGCAACCGAAAAATGTGTTTTTACTAGGGGCTTTATGTGTTTATATGCCTTTACCTGTCCATCAGCATTACCAATGGGTGAGTTGAGAATGAAATCAGGAGGTGCAAAAACATCCACCAATGCTACTGCATCATCCTTCAGCTGGAGAAGAGACAGAGACAGAGCAGGTCAGGTTGAGCAGGTGGGGGAGCAGCATCTACCAGAGCCATCATTTCATCTTTCAGATTTATAATAATAATCGAACCAAAGCGTTAGTCGATGAGAAGAGTCTCAGTCGAGCAAAGGTTTCATTGGTTGGTTAGTCACAGAAAAAAGCTCCCTTCTGGAGCTGTGCCTTGTCCTCGGGGCCGGAACGGACGTATCAGGGGGGACCGTCGCAAAAACCAGCCCAACCTGTTCAGTTCTGCCAGAGTTACAGTAGAAATACTGATTTTTCACTTGGTAAGTAAAACATACAGAACAGTGTTTTCTGTATTCAAGGTAATGCTTATTTGCTGAGGATTATAAATGCATATCATCTGTTAGCCCTAGCCGTAGGCTAAGTATCAGGGAAGGTTTCATTCAGCCTATTTGGTTGCTGGCCAGGGTGAAGTTGATGGAAACAGGGGAAGGACGATGTTATACAGTGTTGAAATAACTCAATAAAATATTCAGTCTACTTGCTGGTTTTTCCGACACACTCAAGAATCATTACCGCTTTTGTTGTTAGCATTGTCGTTAACAGGTGGCTCGCTTTGTCCGTGAGCTTGAAATATATATTAAAATAATTCAATTAATATCATAAACGTGCAATGACTAGTCGACTAATGGCTGAACCAACGACTACTTGTAGCAGAAATAGAATACAGTGTAACTAAGAAATACAAATGATGGTATGTTTTACTGAGTTATCTGCATTGCTAATACTTATTAACTGCCACATTTTCAATTTTGAAGAACTGTCTTTGTTGTAAGTTTACTTAAATATAAATTGAGATGCAGGTCAAGTGTGACCAAGTACTGTGACCAAGTACTGTGACTCCAGTACTGTGACAGCTCTGTCTACGTGGGTCAGTAGAGGACTGCGGTTCACTGAGAAACATTGGGTTCAAATGTGTCAAGAGTGTTGTAACTAAATTAAACGTTTACAATGCCTTCCAGTTTATCTACTTATGACATGAAATAATTGTTGTGAGACAGGAAAATCCAGGGATCAGTGAGGGTGGAGTGAGACAGACACAAAAACACAAAAACAGATGTTTCTGTACCTGGGAACAGAGAGTGAGAACGGCCATCTGGACCAACTCTGCAGGCTTCCCTCCACTCAAGTAATTACCTGTACAGGAACACAACTTCGTTACAAATACCAATAAAATGTAATGTGCTATCTAGGTTTATGCATGTAATACATTTAGTAAAGAACACACCCTGGTACAGCGTAGCCATGTGGCTGTTCAGACTCCACAGCCCATACAGGGCACACAGCTTGCTTAGTAGAGGTCTGAGACCAGCTGGTGTGTCCTGATCAGCAATCAGTTCATGAAACCTCTGGAGGCAGACGTGTTCGATGTAGGCGATGGCCAGGGAGCGGCAGTAGTAAACCTAAACGCACACACGGGGAACATCCGTAGCGTAGTTTTTACATTTCTGGTATAAACTCAGGTGAAAAAGTAGTAAAACATGAAGCCACTAATATCACAGTTACGCGTACTTGTGCTTGCTATTTTGGTAGTATGGCAAAATGCATTACACTACGAGTACCCGGATGGTTAGGGTGTACTCATAATGGCCAAAACGTTGAGTATGAAACGCTGGACACTTCTTAGTCCTCAATGGTCTCCATCTTGGCCACATAACCTCTGAAAATGGTGGCTGAAATTGTTACTGTGAACACCGCACTAAAAGTAAGAGCAAGTTCATTTAAAAAAATAAAAATAAATTGAATTGAAGTCAAGTGAGCAAACAAGCCGGCACATATTTTGGCGGGTTACAATCACAATCAAATGTTGGCGGCAGTGCGCCACCTGGTTGCAATTTGCCGTTAAAGAGAAGAAAAAAGAAGAAGAAGTCGCCAAATGTTGCGATTGTCATTTCCTGCAAGTGCACAACAGCTGTGTTTGATTTGAGACGACAAACTCACACATGCATAGTGCAAACAGAGTGCTACATAGAAGTGTCCCGACGGAAGCATCTAAATTGAGACACGGCGCGGAATTAGGCCAGAAACTGCGACGCTTCCCTTATCTAACGTGACAGTGGCGCTTTCACATTCTATTCAAGTAGTAACAAACCTAACGTCAAAATCACACTGATGTTTGTAATAATGTAAATGACTAAAATCCAGCCTTTGGAACACAACCTTCCTCAGCAGTGTGCTGTGAGGTTCCCACCTCTGTAGGGATTGCAATAAAAAAAAAACAAAAAAAAGGTAATATTGTTTATGTAACATTTCTGCTTTTAGCTACCTTCAGTTTTTCCCACAAGCCCAAGGTCTTTGTGGGATAAACACCACCAGTTCGTCAGAAGAGGCCAGTCGGGTGGAAAATGCTATGACAATGGACAAGAAAGGGCGAAGGTTGTACAGCTAAAACATTGGACAGGTGAAATCAGAAGAGAAAGCGGGCGGACATCACGGATCAGACACAGTTGAGGTGACAACCCACTAAACAGCCCGACGCACAATCGTGTTCTTCCCTATTGACTTGCTATGAGACGTGAGTGAACAGCCAACGCAGGGCTGACCAGTGACATGACATAAGAAAGTAGAAAGGTTTGAACTGAATGCAAATTAGGGCACAATTAGCCTGAAACATCCAAAATGCAAAAACCCAAAATAATTACGTGGGAAAGAAAGTTTCCTCCCTTTGGATTAAATTCCCGTGGAGGAGAAAGTTGCTATTATAGTTTCTGGGATCCAAAGTACTTTATTTCTTCGGTGTGCGAGCAGGCTGCCAGCTCTGTGCGTGCATCAGATGCAGCCCCACAGAGTCGTGGACCAGCAGCCTGTTTCCCTTATTGTCTTATTGTGTCACCGTTAGTTGCCGTTCACATAGCGTGACCTAGATTAGTTAGAACATTTATTAGCATTAGCCCTGATACTCAGTCAGGTAAAGCAAATTTTTTGTGGATTTAAGGAAAGTACTGGTGCAGCAACAAGTCTGGGGCAAAACCACTTTGTAACATAAAGCTTCAAACCGCTTCAGCGTCACGTCTTCTTTGCAGGGTCCATGTTTTTTCCACATTGCCACTTTCTCATGAGCACACGGAAGCACCGGAGAAGCTTGTGGACGCAGCATTGGGTTAAAGTAGCTGCAGCAGGTAACCTAACGGTCCTCTCCCCTC